>JANTPZ010091989.1:0-12302 GCA_025593235.1 Vachellia pachyceras
TAATTTTTCATCCACAGTTACAAGAAATTGTTATAAATGAGATTTGTTATACTCTTCAATTCGTAATATAAGCCACTCCCAACCAATAATTAACTTATGAAATCTATCTTAAATTCAAAATTTTTTAACTTTACATGTACGTAATGGGGTTTTGGAGGAGAGGACAAAATATTATATATGTATTAATTGTTGGCGGTTGGCATGAGGCTTTAAAAGCCATAATTATATAATATGAACGTGAAAAGAACACTTGGGTGTTTGTAGATTATTCACGAACGTGGAATACAAATTAAAAGGATTTATTATTATTATTGTTGTTGTTGTCGTTGTTGTGGATATGCCTCCAAACTGGCCTCTGATGCTTCCATCGAAATGGAATGGCTTCACACAGAAACAAGAAATCTTGTGAACCAGATCATCAAGTGGTAGGGTCCGACGTCATTTTCTCTGCTATTCCCTTGTCAACTGATCTATGATCGATATGGTCATAACAATGTTATCATTAACATATTAGCTGTGTTAGGTAAACCCGTTTTGCCAACGGGTGCGCTTACCGAGACAAAATTTCTCTCACATAAACTACCTCGGAATCTGTGTCCGTTACGGGCTATCCAAACACACCCATTATTATTAGTAATGAAATAAAGAGAAAAGCGAACAGGGCGAACAAACCATTAGCTAAAGGGGGCCCTTGGTTTCGATGCTTCTCGAGATTTTTAGCTTTACCTTAGAGCCATTTTCATCTACACAGTAACACACTATAGAAAAATGCCATTTAACGACGGAAAATAATTATTTAACGACAGATTTTCCGTTGCTAAATAATATTTTTCTGACAGTAATGTGTGGTTACAGTTATGATCCGAGTCTGATTATTAGGCTGACAAACTCATGAGTCATGAGCAAGCTACGTACGTGCCACCAATTATATTTAACGTCCAGGCCATGATATGAAGAAATGGTACGAGAGGGAATTACTATGAGGTCATTTTGAAAGGAAAAAAACTTAATCACTGGCCAATTTAACAGCAAGAATTATGCAATGGTGATAAGTATAATAAATGATAAGTTTATGCTATTAACTTATCATTGAAATACGGGTCAACGAAATGGGTTCTTCCCTTATAACGTGGAGAATCAAAATTTAAATCTTTGTTAAAAGTGTCTAAATTTAATGTCTAATAATACTTCATATATGATTTTCTAGGATAAATGTGCTTATAAAAATGACGGAGCTTGACGGTAAAATAAAAGACGCACTTAGAAGCCCTTATTATTATATACAACTGAAACGAGACAGTAGTAGAGTGATGCATTAATATGAAGAGCGAAGAGAGAAGGCAGCAGTAAAAGAGAACATAGTCTTCGAGACAAGAAAACGGAGGTGGTGGCGGTGGCGGTGGTCGACGGAATTAAGGAGCTGGGTCACCATCACAGCTGGAGATTTGTCGCGTTCTTCAATGGAGATGAAGCTAGCCCTGCACTACTGTACACACGAAGTGGTCCCCCCTTATCGTTAGAACAGATTTAATTCAAAAGACAAATACGATGTACAAAGGCCAACCAAAGCAGAAAAGCACACGCAACTGGGTGGTGATGTGATAATCACTAATCAGACAGCTGCCATTACATCACTCCCAATAAGCAAACACTACTACTCTTTTCCTGCCCCCCACTTTTTATTATCATTAATTAATCAATTCAGCCATTTAATTATTAATCGTGCATCGTTCTCACCATTCCTGAACCTTTAATTAACAGATACGTGCCGTTTCGAAACTCTGTTGGGAAAATGGATTTTGCAGATTTTGAGGCATTTTAGGAATTTCGAGATGGTTTTACGGATTTTAAGATGGTTTTTATAAATTTTAAGATGGTTTTTACAGATTTCGAGATGGTTTTATCTCGGCTTACGTGCACCGTTTGAAAAAATGGCTTCCCAAACAGGCACAGCAATGGCACAAAACAACAACGTCAATTTGCTGAATTTAAACTTACGATGGTTTGGTTGATTTGTCGGTGCTTAATCCGATCCTCCTTGTCCTGTTTTATTATCTTCGTGATCGCGACCACCCTGTTGCGTAGGCCCACTCAAAAGCAACGTACGTTAACTTGGTGTTAGTATGATTGCCGGAAATGGGCAAAACGTAATGTACGCACATATTACCGATGGACGTTTGGTAAAGTTGGTAAGGGCTACTATCAGCATTCCTCAGGATGAGGGTTCGAATCCTGGGGAGTGACAGCCGCGATAATTAACGCAACTTCAAAAAGGTTGTCCCATCGGTACTTCGCTACCACCATAAGGTCTCCTCACGGGGGTCCGGATTAGTCTGGGGCGGGCAATGAACCCAGGATACCCCAGGAAACCGGATGGTTTATACAAAAAAAAATAATGTACGCACAGACTGCTAATGAAGTTTGAATATGAAGAGAACAAATTAATTATTCATAACATGATAAATCAATATTTCAATGCTGGAAGAGAAACTACTCACATTGTTTTGCAGTGTCTCAGTCAATGTATGCTTGCCTCTAAAAAAAATAGAGTTTAACAAATTAATCTTGCACTAAAACTAAATTATAATTTAGATGTCTTTAATTAATTGGTTTACCTCATGCCACTACAAATTGCTGATGCTTCTTTTCTTTTTTCTTTTGAACTCTCCTGTAGGGGTAATATACATAATAATTTCATCTCCAACGTAAGAAATGACTTGGGATTATGTAAACCGCTAGACTGCATTAATCGTAAAAAAGGATTTTTCTGGTGGAAGCTATTTAAACGTAAGAAATGACGACTCAGTTATTCACTCAGATTCTTTTTCTTCCTCGAGAGAATGCGTGTATAAGATTGAAAGAAGTCCATACATATTTACTAATGAGCGCCAATCCATTTGCCTTCTCGCCTTTCTTATATTAAAGCATATTCATAACCCTCACCTTTTTATCTGCATAAATTATTTTGATTCTTGGGATATAATACATAGTAACATTCTTGCACTTCGGAAGGCAAGCTACAGAATGTTAAAATTCTATCAGATCGACGAGTGGCAAGGTTATATTAGCATTTTACATCATTTACCAGCCTCTTTTGCCAACTTTTATGGTTCATACAATATTTTCGCTTGACCATACCTAATCTAATCTAAAATATGCATTAGAATAAGTGGCTTTTTACATCAAACAGGTTACCGCGAGAGTACAGAGATGCAATGACAATTCTAGGAATGGGGTTTGGGGGGTCAAGCCTTCTTTCTTCCCCTATTAAAAGCTGTGAAATCAGCATAGAAATTGTTGGCCGAAAGCCAACAGAAACGTTGATTGTGGCGGTTAGCCCAGACAAGAAAAACCGGTGGAAAGTAAAGATTTAGTGTCACAAGTTCAAAAGGTCCAGCACTGAGATATAATATATACTACTATTTACAGAACAAACATTACTTCAATCACATACATGATGAATGGCGTTGCTGTGACGGTATACAATAGCATCAAGACAAGCATTAAGAACTGCAAGTTTCTAATCTTCTATAACTCCTCTCGCTTATGATATTCACATCACTGTACATTTCTCTTTTGACTTCCCTTCGGCCTTTGAAGAGGAAGATGAATGCCTTTCGCTGTTTCTTGCCGCCTGCAAGGAGCATCCATTTGCATTTTCAGACTAAATCAAATTACGGAGTCTTAGGCAATCAATACAAGTGAGCACAACTCACGCATGTGAGATTGCACTTGACCCGTGACAATCCAAACTTACAGTAGCACTCATAAATTCAATCTTTTTTTAGCGCAGATTTCAGTATATAGGCATCTAAACATCAACTTAAAGCAACAGGCAATCAAAATGGCCCCTTGACAAAGAAAAACCAGTTATTGGACCCGTCAAACAACTGGAAAACAAACAAGACCTACCTGGGGACCCGTGACCAGTCTGGAACTGCCAATAATGGATGGTTGCTGCGTATTTTGACGAGGTGGTGGTTGCCCAAACTCCTGTTGTTGCAAGGCTATTGCTAATTGCAGATCGGAACTGTTCAATTACAGTTAAGATTTGTTTAAGTTTTAAATCAACAACTCGAAATACCCAAGAACAGTAACATGTTTCAATTTGGATAAGATTTATTTTTTTACAAAAACTATGTTATAATCGAGTATATTGTTTCAAGTGAATCAGAAATGCCAACGGCAATGAAATGTTATACAACAGTCATGGATGGTACAAAGAAACCCACGATGCACAAGCAAGAATAATTTAATTATAAATGTTTTCAATGCTGTTAACTATAAACTTGTGTGTGTGAGTGTGTGGCAGTAGCAAGTTGGAAAAATTACTTAATATCTAAGCCTGCCTCTGCTGCATTATTTATACTGGCAAGATAGTCCTGAAACATGTAGACATAGGTTAATATCAAGGAAAGAATGAAAAATTTAGATGTTTCACTTTTAAAGAAAATACATACAGCAGTACTGCTCATAGCATTATGCTCGTCCCAAGTGTTATTTTCCTGACTTTCAACCTTAAATTCCTTGAAGTTACCAGTCATGAACAATGTATCACCATTGACCTGCAATACAAGTACAAACCAAACTAATATATTGTAATCCAAAATAATTAAGAATATATGTAATAAAAACCATTCATGTCCATGTCTCTATGGCTCCAACAACAAGCTTAGCCTATTATTGAGCAATTTATAAATGCTTTCTGATTTTTTGGAGGTACTTGTCCACTGACCGCGGTTCCCTTTCATAGCAGTAGAATTTATGGGGTCTTAAGAGAAGCAGGTATTTGGAACTCAATAAAAGCAGAAATTAGAAGAAATTAACCAGGCTGCAGCATTTCTGCTTTTCAGTGAATTATATATGCACTATCAAAAATAATAAATTCGGTGTTTAGTCAAATCATCCCAGAAATCTTGAGTATTTTTGAGATTCTTTTCTTGAAATGATGCTTATAATAAATTAATAACTAGAAACTAAGGCAGTATCAGGTGCCTAATCCAGCATGAAGAAGTAGCATGGGTGCTCTATGTCATTTGAGTGGGTTGTTTCTCCCATCACAATAACTAGTTGTTGGGTGAAGGTTTTCTATCCATCTTGAATACCCCCATCAATTGGTATCAGAGTTAGTAATGGACGGTTTCGAGAAAGGGCTGCCTAGGAAGGGTTCTGACTTGTAAAGAGTTTTAATTAGCAAGGAAGTCGGTGAAGTGGCGCCAAGAGAAGTGTTATAACGTGTAGCAGCCACTAGGATGTCAGCTATCTCAAGAACTACTTGACAGGATTAAGGTAGCTTGGGATGCTATGGGATAGATGCTCAATAGAGTATTTAAGTTGATTGATTCTCTCACATTATTAGCTAGCTGCTAGGATGGGTTTCTCATCCCACAGAAGTGAACACATGGCAACAGAAATTCCATAGCAATACCAAAGATACAAAAAGGCTATAAAATAAACAGAGGAATAAACGAAAGATTCTCCACATCGTATTTATTCACAGAAACAGCTTATTTTACATGCATGGAAACTGCTAAGATTCTGTTGTCAGCACAAAAATGAAACTCAGGTCACCAAGATGCGAAATTTGCATGTCTTCAACACGGTAAATTTTGAGTATGTAAAACTTAAATGAACAAATAAACTATAACTACCACAAGCATCAGAATCATAGTGTATTTTGACCAAAATGCACACCAGGACCCAAAGTATCCCAGAAAGAAAACAAGTGCCAAAAAGAAGAGAAAAGAAAGAAGTTTTGAATGAAAGTCGAATGACAAGGATCATAGAGAAAACAATTCTACCTCATTCAGCTTTTCCCACACCAAATCGGGTTGATTTAGATATCCTTGGTCTGTAGCAAGGAGATAAAGCTCACCCTCATACTGTAATACAGATAGATATTATACATGACTTCAACTAGTAGATAATAAATCATACCAAACTAAAGAATTTCATGAATGATAGAAAAAGGTTCTTGATTCCTATCAGTAAATTCAAATGACCAATACACCAAATACAAGAACCATCAAAGCATTTTACTGACCTTAAACATGGTGCTGAAATGATTGTTGCGGAAAAAAACACATAATTCACGTTCATCAAGACCTTCTTGCAAACAGAAAAGTCTGCAAAAGCATTTATAATGTATATAAAGACACATCATCATAGCCGTTGAAGAAAACATGCATTCAGAGGTATAGTTTGGAGAGATTTCGAACAGGAGGGCAAACCAGTAACATACCCATAAAATGTCAACTGACTGGCATTGTTCCTCAAGAAGCTCCTAATCAATTCCCCTAAGACCATCAAACAAAAACAAATGTTTCTTCAAAAAATAATATAATCATCTATGAAAAAATAAAAATCAACAAGAATCATACATCGCCCTAATATATAGCAGCAAACACAGATAACACAGACCTTGTTGAGCTGTAATCTCATCCTTAGTGCTTGTACCAGAGGGTGTTGGAATGCTCTTGTCTGCTTGTTCTGCAAGCACTACCTCCCCTTCATAGACAGGTTCATTATCCTGAAAATTTGCATTTCCTTTTTCCAATACACATTCCTCTCCTTCATATATGGGCTCACTCTCATCAATGCTTGAAGACAGTGCTTCTTCGGAGGCATCAATTTGCTGAACCCTGCCACTAAATGATTCTGAATTTTTATCAGTTGCAGATAAGCATGATAATCCTGTGGGATCATGTTCATGGGATTCATCACCAGTTACATAATCATTAGTGGTCACAGCGGGTTGATTGCGAACTTTTCCACCCCGTTCCGAGACATCCATATGGCTCTCAACTGAAGGCACACAACTTTTTCCAGAAGAAAGGAGAGGTTCACTTTCATTTTGAACCAACGTATCAAGACTGTTCTTATTCTTATCAATAGATTCTTTGGGCTCCATATGAGTCAACTGATTGAGGCTATTTACCCCATCATTCTTTGCAGATAAATTGGCCACTTCCCCTAAAGCAGGTGCAGAAGCTATCTGCTCAGTGCTATCATTATCAGAAACGGTGCAAATGCAATCATCATGGATGAGGGGTACTCGATCATTAGAGTCATTGTTAACACCATCAGTTTTCTTTACAAACTCATCTCCAGAGTTTACGTCAACAACCTTGTTACAATTATTATCATCCATACTGACAGACATAGTGGTTACACTTACATGACCCTCGCCAGCATTACTTACTGATGCTAGTGAATCAGCCTCAGATAACTTCAAAGCTCTCAACAGTTCTGTCTCTTCTTCAAGATCCCCTTTTCGGAGCATTTGTTGATCAGGAACAGAATAAGGAGAATCATCAAAGGACCTGGTTTTTGAAAGACTTGGAGAAGGAACACCAAGAGTTGCAGTTGTTGCAGCCACAAAATCAACACAGTCTTCTTCGGGACTATTCTTATGCTGACCTTCCATGTTTCTTGTTTCAAGTGCAACAAGCTCCCCCATAAGAGCATTATAGGACTTGGACCCTATTGCATAAGCTGTATCATGATCCTGGTTCACATGCACACAAGGGTTTTAGTATCAAATTCAAACCAGCACATCAAGAAGAAATAAATGGATTTTATTAGACAAATTATGACATCCGAGTACAAAAATGTATAGCTGTAGTGGGAGGTGGTAAACCCAGGTAAAGTAACAAATAGCTTCCATCCAAAAGCAGAACTGCTCAATGTCAAATAGGCCAGCTAAGAGCATAGTGAGATACAAAGTATTCCACATGAAAAAAGATTATTTGTAGAAGAAACAGAAATGACAGAGAAGCAAACATACAAATCCTAACCATTTGCTATTGGACACCTTACACAATTCACTCAACTAAAAATCTGACCAATAATGCTGTATAAGTTTCATGGACCTTGATTTACCATTCCATACCGAAAAACTCGCATAGAATGCTTAAAATTCAAAAGTCAACATAAGTAATTACCAACCTTGGGGTATCCACGACCCTTCCCCAAGGTATTTTAATCCTGAACATTTCTGATCTCTAAGAAACATTTTAGCTACCAAAAAACAACCATCTAGAATGAGAAAGACATAACACTAACACGTTGAACACTCAAATGATAGTTGGAGAAAGGTCCCTCAGGAATCAGATATCTACTGGGACCAATAAAATCACACAATTGTTGATCAAAACCTAAAGAAACCTCTAGAGCCAACATGAAAACAGAATTCAGAAAACTCAAGATTCTGCAACCTTTAATATATGGAGGCTTATCAATCTAACACGCACCACAAACAGGCTACTGTCAAGGCAGTTTCAAGGAACTAGCCCCAAAAATAATGGAGAATAGAGAGGTGCTAACCAGTGGCATGAATAATGTGTGGATAAATAGAATGCATGTAGAACATTAGCACAGCAATATAATTACCGGTGCTGTGGGAAAAACAATAAAGCTACTTGCTATATATACAGGCAAAACAGAAGGACCTACCTGAGGATCAACTATCCAGCCGTGATACAATGAGATGTCCAACAGATCAAATATAGCACATTCTGAAGTGAACTCAAAATCATTTATTCTGCAGTTACTAAGCAATCTTTCATCAGAACATTGAGATGGATGATTAAAGCACATGACTGGCAAAGAAATAAACAGAACTGACCTCTTAAATTTTATATTTACATCAATGCCTGTAGCAAGTCTTGGAAGCAAATCAATCGCATCAGAAATGTTCTGTAACTGATTTTTGACATAGTCTGCATCTTTATTCTACAAGCAATAAGAAAAGTTGTCAAAGCAACCGACAGAACATTAGTAAGATCACAAACAATCACAAGCTAAACCTATCGATTCTTACATTCACATTACTGTTAGAATCTATTAACCGTTCAGCAACCAATGAAAGCAATTTCTCCTGTGAAACTTCAGCAACATCTGGACTCAAATTTAAGTTGTTTCTTAGCAGAAGAACATTACCTGAAGCCATATGATATACAAACCAGCATTAATCGGAGTAATGCAAAAGGGGAAGAAAATCAAATGAACTATAAACAGCGTAAATAAACCACCATTAATCTTGATGAACTTTCCATTCATTGGGGCCCTTTTTGGCCCATGGAGACCAAGAGTGGGCTACAAAAGAAGAGGATGAGAGAAGAAATAGAAGGGTAGTAATAGATAGTCAGGATAAAAGGTAGAGGAACAGAAGACTGAACTTAATTCTTATTGCCCGAATCACAAAATTTCCTCAAGCCTTAAATGGACACGAGGCCAACAGCTATTAACTACCCATTCCTATAACTGCCTGAACTAACTCCCTTAGTTTGTATCAAAATGACTCTGTAATATTGAGGAAGCATTTGACTGAAAGAAAGTATAGGTGAACAAGAAATTTGTTCTTTTATAATGACTTTTGACAATTGGAATGGAACATTAAGTTTTCTCCCAATTATTCAATGTATTTGTATCACCGACCTCAAATACTTAGGTGTTAGGCTCAACTTTCTTTTATTCTTTTCACCTGCCTCTCTGATGATCTTTCCAGTATGATTGGTAGGGAAAAATCAGACATCCTCCTTTCTTCATAGCGGCATTCTATCTAAAAGTAAAGGACACAGCTGAAATAGCACTAGGTACTCTTGAATGTACGCAATCATTCAAAAAATTTGTTATCCGCACGACAAATTACTCCGCCTTATTGACCTTCCAATGGAAACAAATAAAGCAGCAAGTATGGTCGGACAAAAGGGGGGGAAATGACGTTGGTGCGAGCGAATATGAGCAGTTGCAATAAACCTAAGGTCAAATTATTAACGTTTGTTGATAAATTAATAGGGAAGGGATGCGATATGGAACACCAGGCCTTCAATCGAGAGTAAATATGAAAATAAAAATAAAATAAAGCCAGGAAACGTGAGAGTTTCATGGTAATAAGTAATCCTTCCACTGAGATCAATCGGCCGCTCTCATGAGATTAATATTAATACTTCAGTCTCAAACATTCCTAACTAAGCACAGGAAAACAAATATCGCGGAGGAACCTACCGTTCAAAAATTACAGTTTCTTATGAAATAGGAACCACGGCAGAAGAGCCTTCAGAATCCAGGAAAAAGAAAGAAACGTGCATATGAGAGCCGAAGAGGGAACAAATACTTACAGATAGCGAGGAGAGGGCAGGGACCGTTCTCATTCTGAAGAACGATTGGAGTGGTGCGTCCAAGAAACTGAATCGTTTTGGTCTTGTGCATAAACTCTTTCACTGCCTCCTGCTGTGGCGGCTGCGGTTGCTCCTGTTCCTGATCCCTGGGCTCGTCGTTAGGGGAAGAGGACGCCATTACTAAGACCTTTTCTCTTCTGGCCCGATGGTGCACGTTCTGAGCTTGTCTTTGGGTAGAGAAAAGCGATGAGTGGACCAATTAGGAATTAAGAAAACAGAAAATTAAAAGGGGGAACGACGATGGAGTAAAGTTTATTGCGTGCTGACGGCAAATGTCAATGGCAATCTGGATTGCTATGTTTCCCAACTTTCCATTTCCGGGAGTCAGGAACAGCGCTGGAATTTACCAATTACTTTCACCCTCATCACAAAGCAATTTTTCTTTCTTTCATTCTTTTTTTTTTTTTTGCAATGAATTGCCTGAGCAACGATCTGCGCATTATGGGCCTGCTGAGCCGGTCAATAGCTTATTAAGCCCATTTTCATTTACGCCCATCCATCTCCATATTTTCGCTGCAAAAACGAAATATATCTCCAGATTTCCTATTCACGGCGGCTTTAATTAATGAGTATTTGTGTGTAAAAATTTGTGGGAAAATTAAAATAAATGATCAAAGAAAAAATTAATTTTTTTATAAAAATAAATTCATTTTAGTTTTTCATGATAGATTATCTGGATATTTTTATTTTATTAACACAACATACATTTTTTAACTCACATAAATTTCTTCCAAATTAAAAATAAACCATATGAACTTTTTTAAAATTATTTTAAACTGGGTAAATTATATTTTCACTTGCTAGACTTATATAAATTTTACTAAATGTATATAATGAATTAGAAAATATATTAAGTTTTATTAATATTAAATAATTTTTATTTTTAATTAAAGCTTGCGTTAAGTATTAAAAATATATAATTTTGAAAAAAAATTGAAAAAATTGAAAAAAGTGTAATTATTTTCAGTAGAAATTGAGAAAAATTATATTTAATATGGTAAAATTCAAGATTTTGCAGTATTTTTTTAAAAAAATTGTAAGAGGGAGCGTGGGAGGAAAATAGAAATTGTTGCGGAGAGCCATTTAGTATTTTTATTTTTTGTCATTCTAAATAATTTTAACTTTTATGGTCCTTTACAATAAATATTAGTTATTTCATATCATTTACTATATCTAGTTCTCCCGAAATGTATTATCATGTATATTCACGGCCCATTTGCATTCAACAATAATCTAAGTTGGTCCTTTTTTACTAGCATTCATCTATTAGAAGTAACTAGAATTTACTTCCCCGCGCGATGCGCAGGTAGATTTCATTTTATTATATAAAAAAAAGATATCACATCATAATTACCGTCAATACAATATATCTATATAACTGACTCCAACACTCTGTCACAATAAAGTTAACATTTAATGTTGTAACAATTAAGTTAATATGTAATGGTAAATCAACAACTATGAACAGTGTTGACAACAGATTCCAAATCCTTTAAGAAACTATAAGCTGTAACTCAGGATAAAAACTTGATCAATGTAAGTGTTGGAAACAGGAAGAGAAATATTCTTTATCAGCTCAGGATCAATATAAGGGCTCCAATCTATTTAATCAATGTAAGTGTTGGAATGAGGAAGAGAAATATCACAAGGGAGGCTATTAATCTTTGCTCAACATTGTTTTTTGGCATTTTGAAATACTTCTTCAGCAACTGAATCATTCCAATTAAGCACATTGCTATAGCAACTCCCCAAATTCTCGGTATAAACTATCTTTTGCCATGGTACCAATCCAACTAATGTGCAAAATTTCTTCTCCCATAAAGGTATACCATCCTGGTTTACCAAAAAAAAAAGGTATACCATCCTGGCGAAAATATGTTAAGATTGAAAAGGTAACAACAAATTCAGTAAAGCATGATGAGATATGACATTATATTAATAAGAGAAATTCAATAATACAATCATCATCATTGTGATTTCAATCACTTTAGCAAAGCATGTTCATGATTAAAACCATACTATTAGTCAAATAGAAATTAACATTTCTATTGCACATGATTAAGAGCAAAGCATGTTCATGGGGAATGGCTCAACAGCTTGCACTATCCAAAGGATGAAATC
>JANTPZ010091990.1:0-13839 GCA_025593235.1 Vachellia pachyceras
TAAGCAATAAAATATTACCACAAGTAAATCCTCGCCCAACACCAAAACCCTATAAACGGTCTACAAAAATTAAATAGTACTATACATTAGTCTACAACAAATTTGGGTGGTAAAATTATTGCTCAAAAGACTTAAAATTATTATTTCGACTATTTAATATTATTATTTATCCAAAAAAATTTAATTTAAAGTTTAGGATTTTAAAGATATAATAGTTTTTTTAAAATTATAAACCTTCAATTTATTAATTAATCTAATTCAACTAAAATTTCAATAATACCTCTAATATCCCAAATAAATTATTTAAATGAATTTTTAATAAATCAAAGTACCCACAGAAATTTATTTTCACACTTTTTGTTATAAAAAATATCTATACTCATAAATATATACATATATGTATATATATTTTATTTATTTATTTCTTTCTTTTAACAAACTTATACTTAAATATATATACACAAATATATATTTAAAATCGTGTAATAGCAAAACCAATAACTTTGCTAATATCAATCTAACCATTTAATCATCAACTATTTAGTCTAAATATCAATATATCAAAAATCGTATTTTTAAAAAATAACTAAATTCGTAAAAATATTCCAGGCATTAAAAAAATAAATCTAACATCACAGTTCTTAGTTATAAAAATACATCTACAATTTTATGGTCTTCTACAAATAAAATTTAAACTGGACAAAAATAAAAATACCAAAATATTCTCTAATCATCATAATATTACTACCATTAGAGGAGAAAAATATTTGGAACAATTTTTGTGAAGGAAATTTACTGAAAATAAGTCGTTTTACTTACCCAAATAATCCCTGAAGTAGAGCCTTAGACTGAAAAACGCCCCTTCCAGATGCCTCTTCCTCTCCCCAGCGCTCTCTTTCTCTCTTCTCTCACTCTCCGCTGCTACTCTCTCTTTACTTTAACGTGTGTGTGTATGAAGAATGTGTGTGAGGGGATTGATGTAGGGAGGGGGTATATATATAATACCCCCTCACACCTCCTCACGCCGTGCATCATTTTTTTTAAAAAACATTAAATGCCTGATGGGGATGGATCAACAGCCATCACCATCTAACCTGCTCTCACCTACGACAGCTTGCTGTATCTCTTTTTTTAAAATCAAAAATCAATTCTCTCAATCCTCTCCCACAAACGCACACGCAAGGTCAGCTTTTTGAGTCAAAGGTTGCTGCTTCTCCACTTTTCTATTGCAACAGCGATAGGGACGTTACATAAAGGCTATCGTACTTGGAGTATTTTAGTGAGAGAGAGTTAGTGAGAGAGTGCTCTGTGCGTTCGTGGTATGTCTGCTCTTTCCTTCACGTTTACTTCGTCGCCGCTGCTATGCCCATGCCCATGCTCACAATGCCATATCAGTCTAGCTTCATCAAGGGGGCAACATTACTGACAATATCCTCATTGTCCAGGAGGCAATCCATTCTATGCATAGAAAATCAGGGAAAATTGGTTAGATGGCGATCAAGATCCATTTAGAGAAAGCTTTTGATCAACTTCGTTGGGAGTTTATAGAGGATACCTTGAAAGATGCCAATATTCCCCAATCTCTGATTAACATCATCATGAAGTGTATCACCAAGGCATTCATGCAAATTCTTTGGAATGGTCAGCCCACATCTTCCTTTGCCCCTCAAAAGGGAATCCGGCAGGGTGACCCCCTCTCCCCTTATATCTTTGTTTTATGTATGGAAAGGCTTTTGCAAACAATATGTTCAAAGGTGAGCAATGGAGATTGGAAGCCAATTAAAATGGGCAAACAGGCCCCCCTCTCTCACTTGTTTTTTGCTAACGATCTTATTCTGTTTAGTACTACTACTAATTCGCAGGTTAAATTTGTTAGCCATGTGCTTGAGGCTTTCTGTCAGTCTTCTGGTCATCGCGTCAACAAATCCAAGACAAGGATCTTCTTCTCTAAAAATGTTCCTCCCTAAGAGGCCCAGGGTATATGTAATGAATTGGGGTTCAAAAGACTGAGAATCTGGGGAAATATTTGGGTGTGCCCCTTATCCACAGGCGTATTATGAAAGATACTTATAAGTACCTTGAAGAAAAGGTCCAGAAAAAGCTATCAGGGTGGAAGGCTAAATCCCTTTCCTTAGCAGGTCGTATTTCCTTGGCTCAATCAACTCTCTGTTACATTCCCCAATTTGCCATACAATCAACACGATTGCCTTTATCCACTTGTGAGAGACTCCAAGGGCTTATTCGTAGCTTTGTTTGGGGATCCACGAAGCATGACAGACACGTTCACTTAATCAAATGGGAAGAATGTGCCAACCCAGGAACAATGGTGGAAGTGGTCTTAAAGATATTAAAGGTCAAAATTCAGCTTTTCTCATGAAATTGGCCAAAATTCTTGTCTCGCAGCCTGATAAGTTATGGATCCAGGTTCTTAGAGCTAAATACTACTGGCCTATCACAAGCATAAACGTTTCCAAGACTCGTATTGCGTCTCACCTTTGGAGAAGTCTGTTGGCAATATGGGATGACACTAATATTGGTTTGAAATGGTCAACAGGCAATGGTCATCAAGTCCGTTTTTGGTCAGATCACTGGGTGGGCGACCTTGGTCCTTTGCGCTATCTTTCCTCAGTACCGTTAATGGACAGTGAGCTCCACAATACCTTGGACGCCTATGTTAAACAGAATAGGTCTTGGAAGTGGGACTCCTTCCGTGATCACTTACCCAGGGATATCCTCAAGGAAATAGCTAACACCATTCCCCCCTAGGACAGTAACCCTCAGTCTACTTTCACCTGGCACCTTACAAAGTCAAGTGAGTTTACTGTTAGTTCTGCTTATGATCTTATCATGCGTGATCAGTGGGATAATGAGGATTCTATATGGGACTTAGCTTGGAAGTGGCTGGGAGTGCAACGAATTAGATCTTTCTTGTGGCTTGTCCTAAAAAATAAACTTCTTAATAACAGTGAGAGAGTAAGAAGACATATGGCCCGTGACGCGAGCTGTGGTATATGTGGTAGGGATAATGAGGATATCAATCATGTGCTACGGCAATGTGACATTGCCAAAGCCTGCTGGAAGCTTATTCTTCCTGATCACAGTGTGAACTTATTTCTTCACCATCCCTTTGAAGATTGGTTATCCATAAAGCTCCAAACTGTTGATAGTAACCCTGATTGGTGTATTATCTTTGGCATAATGTGTTGGAAGTTATTGGGTGCTAGGAATCAGCGTTTGTTTCGTGAAAAGAAACTCAAGCTCATCGTTTGATGAATAAAGTTCTTAGCTTAACAGAGTATACCAAGAGAGCCCATGATCTCATTAGTCTGAATTCCTTAGGCTAATTCTTATATGTTTTATTTTCCTGCCTTCTCTTTTTGTAGCCCCCTTTGTAGTTCTTTCCCTTTGAATAAAGTTAGTTTCACTCAAAAAAAAAAAGGCTATCGTACTTTCCACCCAAATATTAATAGAAGGGCCATGTTAGCATCTTACCAAAGCACATACGTAATGACATTTAAGAATGTCAAATTTTAAGTAATCATATATAAATAAATCAATATCAAGCAATTTATTGATTTTTTAATGTAAAAAGCAGTTTATTAAGTGGAAATAAAAAATTAATGGTTTGTTTGTTTCTGTTTTCAATTTTTTTTTAAAATAGTTTTATAAAAAATGTTTTTTAAAACTTGTTTTTTTTTTAAAAATCTGTTTACAAAATAAGGATATTGATACCGGAGCGTATCTATGAGAACTCCAGTCTTTTTTTTGAATATAAACTGAATACCATTAATCAAACAGGATAATACACCAAGGGGTGCATGACCTTTAAACCTTTGTTCCCACCAACCTTATAAACCTGAGGTGGCGGATTGTCAAAAACACAATAATGCCCATAAATACCATGAGCAAGTTTAGCAAGGCTGTCAGCAGCAGTCTATCCTTCCCTTGGAACATGAGTCACAATCACTTGCCAGTCTCTATTTAGGAGGGCTCTGGCTTCATCAACAACATCCTTGAAAGGGTGCTCTGATATGCATCCTCTCATCAACATGTTAATAGCTTCAACCGAGTCTGACTTAACCTCTACCTTACGAATTCCTTTGCTCCCACAAAGATATAGACCATGCAGAAGGCCTAGTAACTCAGCTATTGCAGTAGGCACCGAAGAGAGCTTACAGCTATAGCCATATAACCAACTACCATCCTCCCTCCTGATGATTCCTCCACATCCACACCTTCCCATCATGAGAACAGACGCATCTGTTTCCAAAGTATATAATCCTCTGGTATTGGAGTTGCTGATTTGTCCATAAACTTTATTCCTACTATAAAGATCATACCTGGCTTTGAGATCCTGGTCCTGGCAGGCAAGAAAGAAACTAGAATGAGCATTAAAGACCTCCTCTTCTCCGTCCGTGCCGTATAATTTCTTACATCTGCTCACCCAGATATCCCAACAAATGTAACCGAACAATATGGGCCATTGGATTTTCTTTGTGAACTCCTTCCCCGCCTCAATGCTTAGGTTCCATCGGATCCACTCTTCTCCTTGCAAAGATGAGAACAAAGCCCATTTATATGGATGAACAATTGATAGCCATCTCTCACGAGCATTGACACAGTCCCTTAAGAGATGCATAGAGTCTTCATCATGTGGACAATCAAAGGGACATGTTGCACACTCTCCAATCCCTCTATTTGCCCTGAGTTGCACAGTGTGAGCTCTACCATGAGACACGAGCCACATAAACATCTTGATCTTCTCGGGAACCTGCCACTTCCACATCTTCCTCCATAAGTTGTTCTCTTGATGAAGAGTACCTGCAAAAAGAAAACGATATGCGGAACTACAGAGAAACAACCGTCAGTAGACGGTTTCCATATATATTTATCCTCTCCTCTCAACTCATAAGGGGGTGGGCACAGGTAATGCAATCAATAACCTGGGGATGGAACCAAAGACTCAGTTTCTGCACATCCCAATCTCCATACTGATTTACATAATCAACCACCCTTTCCTTCGTGTCAATCATTCCCTCCAATCCTGGGATTAAGTTACTCAGGGGCTCATTGACTTCAGACCAGTTATCATGCCAAAAATTTGCCCTCCTACCATCACCCATCTTAACTCCAACTCCTCTCTTGAATTTACACCACATATGACATATACCCCTCCAAGTGGACGAAGACGAGTGCTTCCTACAAACCTTCGACATATCTTGATCTCCACACTTATATTTGGCTCTGAGGACTTTGACCCATAAAGCTTCCCTGTTATTCAGGATATTCCAGCATAACTTCAAGATGAAGGCCTCGTTTTGCTTTCTAATATCTCGGATTCCCAAGCCTTCATCTTTCTTGTCCTTAGCTACCACTTCCCACGAGACAAGGTGCACTTTGCTCTCCCTGTCATTGCTACCCCACAAGAAATCTCTGCTCCTCTTTTCTAAGTGTTGAATAACCTTCTTCGGAAGAAGCATGGTTTGCATATGGTAATACGGCAAAGAGGATAAGGTAGATTTGATAAGGGTCGCACGGCCAGCAAGATTGAGGAAATTCTTCTTCCAACCAGCAAGCTTCCTATTGATTCGCTCCAGAATAGGGGAGAAAGTATCAAACGAAGCCCTTTTGTGGAATAAAGGGATTCCAAGGTACTTACCCAAATCACCAGTCAGCCCTACTCCCATCTGTTGGCTAAGCTGATAGCCCTATTAAAGTTCACATTCCTGGAAAAATGCACTTTCGTCTTCCTCTTATTCATTCTCTGTCCCGACACCTTACAGAATCTAGTTAAGCAATTCTGTATTATACTCATTTGATCAGAAGAAGCTTCACCAAATAGAATTAGATCATCAGCAAAGAATAAGTGCGAGAGCGGAGGTCCACCAAGAGATAATTTAATAGGGACCCAATCACCATCCTCAATAGCATCCTTAATGATATGACTTAATCTCTCCATACAAATGGTAAAGATGAGTGGGGAGATAGGGTCCCCCTGCCGAAACCTCTCAACAGGTGGAACTTTCGAGTCTCCTCCCCGTTCCAAATGACCTTGAAGGAAGAGGAAGAGATGCAAGCCATAATAATATCACACATATGCTGCTCAATACCCACAGAACGAAGAGTGTCTAAAATGAAAAACCATTCAAGCCGATCATAGGCCTTTTCCAAATCCACTTTCATAGCTAACTACCCAGTTTCACCCTGCTTTGTTCTCATGGAATGGATAACTTCCTGCGTGATAATGATGTTGCCACTGCTTTGCCTTCCCGCAATGAAGCTACATTGATGATTACCAACTAATCTTCCTACAATATGCTTCAACCTCCGGCTTATCACTTTGGTTATGACTTTGTAGCTGACATTACATAATGATATAGGCTGGAAATCTTGGATGGTTTCCACCTGATCTATTTTGGGAATTAAAATCAAATTCGTATCATTAATGTCCTTAATAGTGGCAGGATTATCGAATGCACCTTCAACCATGCTACAAAGGGAATCTCCAATGAAATTCCAATACTGGTGGTACAAAACCACTTGAATCCCATCCGGTCCTGGCGCTTTGAATGGCCCCAAGTAAAAAACAGCAGATTTGATCTCATCATCCTCAACTTTACCTGTTAACGACTCCTTATCCGTATCATTAAGGCAAGGGAATCCATAGTGGGAGGAAAGATGAGCCGGTGAATCTATCTCACTAATGAAGAGGCTTTCAAAGTAGTCAACTGCCAACTTCTTGAGATCACTTTGATCATAGACCCATTCCCCTGTATCAATCTTCAGGCCATCAATCTTATTTTTCCTTCGTCGCAACACTGCAGCCATATGAAAGAATTTGCTATTTTTATCCCCCCAATTTAACCAGTTACATCTTGATTTTTGATACCAAATAAGTTCTTCCTAGGCCAAAATTTTATTATACTCCTTCCACAGCTCCTTCTCAGTCTGCACCAGGTATTTATTGTCTTTTCTTCCTCTTGACCTTTCCACCCCTTTTAATCTCTGCATGATTTTTCCCTTCTTCACTGTTACATTCCCAACTCTGTTAAGATTCCAGGAAGATGCTTCCTCCATAAAGGAGGTAATTTGGTCTCTCCAATTATCCTTGCTCCAAGCTCTTTTGACAATATCCACAAAACCCTCGTCCATGAACCAAGCGGCTTGACACCGGAACGGGGGGTTATGAGTATTTCTCTTTCCCTCCGTAAAATTTCTAATTAACAGAGGGCCATCCGAGCCAAATTTTGGAAGGTGTTGAACTTTAGTAAAAGGAAAAGTTCTGCTCCAAACCTGATTTATAAAGGCCCAATCAATTCTTTCTTTAAGCATGCCTCTCTCCCAAGTGAACTTGTCTCCAACAGACAAAGCCTCCATTAACTCACTATGATTAATACACTCATCAAACTGCCTCATAGAGCTGAGATTACTCGGTCCTCCTCCTTTCTTGTCCTCAGAGGTTAAGTACGCATTGAAGTCACCAATAACTAGCCAAGGACCCACTATAGACCTTCTAATGCTAACAAGATCTGCCAATAAAGCTTTACGAAGGCTGCAACTAGGCTCTGCATACACGCAAGATAGACAAAAACTTTGAACAATATCAACTGGCAAGACTTCCACATGTATGACCTGAGTGGACGAGGCAATATACTGAACAGAGAGCTCCTCACTATTCCACAGGATCCAAATCCCCCTGCATAGCCAGTAGCCTCCAATCTTGCCCACGAGTTAAACCCCAATTTTCTAGTAACTGAATCAGCCCTGCCACCGCTAATCTGAGTCTCCAAGAGAATAACAATCTTAACATCCTTTCCTCTAATAACATCTCTTAATCTACCAGGAAAATTTTTTGAGGTTGCACCTCTACAATTCCAAGACAAAATATTCATAAGAACAAATAAAGAAATAAAAAAAACGGAAAGCAAATCTGACCCAAAACATTACTGTCCAGAGTTAGAAAGTTCCATGGTCTGCTGGTCCATTTTTAACATCTCCCTCATTTCTTCCTTCTCTTGAGTACCCCCTACACTGCTACTCTCCTTTGGATCCCACTAGCCAGCGTTCGCATAAATCCCAGGCGAGTTGGGAACCAATGATAAAGGTCTCGTTAGAGGATTGGATGAGCTGATAGAATCCAAGGTCCCATCTTCAATTCCCTCGACGCCTTCCCCAAGTCCATACGGCTACTGAACCTGTAGCGTTCTCTGGCCCATCAATTCTTCACAAATCCCAAGCCTATTTACCACCTTTTCGCTATGCACTTTAATGAGACTTTGTGGGCCCATTTTGGAAAGTGACCCAAAGACCACATTGTGGGCTCTCTTTTCAACCTTGCTATTTGACTTCCTTTTAAAAGGAGGCCCATTTGTCTTCTTATGAGTCCCAAGCCCAATATTCTTCCCAGCACTAAATCCCTTCGGCTCATTCTTGTCACTTGCTCCCAGACTTGTTTTATTCAAACTATCCCTTCCATCTTTCAAAGCCACATCACCTGTCACTATCATATTGACTTTTTCCTACTCCTCATTAAATAATTTCGTCTTGCCGTTGGTCCTTACCTCTATTCTCATGCTATGCTCCTCAGCTATCTTTTCCTTATTAGCTATATCTTGTTTCTTTTTTTGCGAAACATCTTTCCTCTCCTTTGGTCTCCATTCTAACCCAGCTTCCTTGCTCGTGCTACTATCTCTAGTCAAACCCTTTTGCATATCCTGGCCATCTTGCTCTTGCAGTACCTCAAAATGCAATTTACCTCTTTTTTTCCTTTCTCGGCTCGGTGTGGCTCCTTCTTTCATAAGACCCAGATTGCTTTTCTTGTCTGTTTCATCCCTACGTATCCGTGGTCTGAAGGTTTTTGTAGCCTTCATCCATTCTCCGTACGGTTCCTCTGACGAAATGCCTGTTACGCTGACCAAACTATGCTTTCCTCCCGTATCCTCTTGCCTGACCAGAGCGTTGCCGGACATCGGACCATCTTCCGGCTGGACTTGCTTTGGTTGTGCTGTAAGAGGGCATGTTTCTTCATTATGCCCATATCTCCCGCACTTAAAGCAAATAACTTCTAACCCCTCATGCTCAATAGTATAGATACGCCTCCGGATAACCAAACGCGATTGGAGTTGCTTGGTAAGGTCAAGTTCGACGCTTACTCTAACAAACCTACCTCTTTCCACTAAAACATTGCTGCTAGTATTACAATGGGCAAGAGAGTTCATATCAACTTTTAGAGTCTTCCCAATGGTATTACCCAGCTCAAAAAGAAAATCTTCTGAATAACAATATAATGGTAATGCTAGAATTCTAACCCAAACAGCCAATTTAGTAATAGTATCACAATATGGATTGAAGTTAGGACTCCACCTTTGCACCGCCAGATAATGACCTTGTATAACCCATGGGCCATCAAACAAAAGCCTTCTATAGATCTCTTTGTCCTTGGAGCGAAAAGCATAGAAGTTGTTTGGGAGGTCAATCAATTCAAAGTTATTAGACTTGAGAAGCCATGCCATCTTATCCCTCATCATTCTCAGGTTAGTGCTACGAACAAGAAGTGATAAGATCAACCCATCTTTCCAGGGCTGGCATAACTTCTTTAACCTTTCATCTGGAACATACACACTCGGCAAAGAGTTAACCACTTCAGCCTGTGACTCAGTCAAGGCTGTAGCTGTTTCTCCTTCTTCTTTAATCCACTGCCTAACTTGTTCTTCATAATCCTCTTCAAATGCCTGTTCCTCCCTTCCAAAAAGTTTAGCCTTATACGAAATATGAACTCTTTGTACCTGCTTCACCTGTTCATGGCCTATGACCTCGTTAGCCGCATGTCCATCCTCTAACTGTTTAGTTCTCGCATGTTGCCTGATTTGCATGTCAGTTAAATTCATGTCCACCATACAAGTAACAGTTTCCATTTCCTTGATGCTCCTACGCAAAATCTCATGCTCTTCCTTCGAAAGACACCTTTCTTCCACAGCTCCATCCCCAGCGTTGCTGATCGATCTCTCATGCCCACTCCTTCTCTCTCTACCTTTCTCTCTCATGATATCCCGAGCGCTTTTGGATATTAATTAACTGCATGTAGCACTAGTAAAGCGGGCTGGCCCGCACGGGCTGGGCGGGCCAGCCCGCCAACAGCCCGTCAGGTGGCGGGTTGGGATTTCCCAACCCGCGGCCCGCCATGCCCGCCAACTCGCCAACCTTTTTATTTTTTTTAAAAATAAAAAATAAATTCATTTTCCTTTTTTTACCCAATTTTTTTCTATAAGATTGCAGATTTATGATATTCTCTTTCAAATTCTATGAATAAGTGTTCAATAATTTCCTAAAAATAGAGTTTAATATTACTTTTCCCTTTGTAAAAAATATTAGGATGAAAAAAATGTAAAAATATACATAAAATATATTTTTTATCAAAAAAAAATTTAAAACGGGTTAGGCGGGCTGGCTCGCCAACCCGCGGGCTCAGCCCACCTAACCCGTGGGTTGAGGGTGGCGGGCTGATTCCAGCCCGCAGCCCACCTCTTTTGGCAAGCTGGCGGGCCCAACCCGTTTTACCGGCACTAACTGCATGGAGTATCATTGTATTGATCTTCACTACATGTTGTTCTTAAGTGCGTGGTGGTCGAGTTTTAAGAGAAACAAAGAAAAAAAGTGTGTTTAATGTGCTTGTTTGACAGATTATTTTTTGGGTTCAAAATGCATTTTGTGCCTAAAAATCCATTAGTTTGGAGACTTTAATATTTAATAACTCCTTCTTTCACCCATTGTCTGTGGGTCTAGTGGTAAGGATTGTGCTTTCTCACCAATTGGGAGGAGGTTCGATCCCCATCGCGATGCTTAGGGAGGCATCTTAGCTCCTAGGTGCTTAGGTTAACGCTTGAGGGTAATAAACAGCTTGCCCTGCCCGATATTGGTATCACCCAAGAGGAGGGAGATTTTGCACTACCCTTGGTTTATGGGTGAACCTGACCCCCGCCTAAAATTTTTTATATAGAAAAACAACTTTTTCTTTCAAAATACATTCTGAGCAAAAAAAATCTTTTTTGGCAGAATAAATACACTTTGAATCTATTATTTATCCAAACATAAATGCATTTCACCAAAATACATTTTGTCAAAATGTATTCTCTCAACGGTTTTTCAAATAGACACAACATCTTCGAAGAACAATTATATTTTTTAAGCATATATATACGTATTTTTTTATTAGATGCAATCTTGTTTACGACACCATTTAACATTAAATGTGTGCATATTTTCTAGAGGGGAATCAAATTTTAATTCATCACATTACAAAAGATTACCCCCTTAGTTAGACTTAACCCTATTTGTGATTGCTATACATTTGATTAGATATTATTGGTGTTTTTGTCAATTGAGTTCCTGAGTTTTTATCTGAAGGGATTTTTTACGTTTAAAAATTGTGTTACTCTTTGCTTGACGCGTTTTTCCCTTAACATATAAAATATTATTTTGTAGATCATCTTCATTCAATTTTGCAAAAAAAAAAAAAAAAAGAAATTGTGTCTGATTGATAGAATGGCAGATGTGGTTACTGATTGATCATTAGTGGCAAAACTGTTTCAATATGCACACGTGTATATACATTGAGTTTGTTTCCCAAAACTTTTGGGAGCCCCAAAAATGTACTTAACAGTGTTTTTACTTAAAACGAGATAATCTCCTTTACATATTTGCCTCGACTTACATGAAAACACTTCTCCACCGCATTCCTAAATCGGCCAGTTAATGAAGAAGTAAATTGGGCCTGTTTGATAATGCGGTAGAGAAGTGCTTTTACGTAAACTGACATGAATATATAAAGAAAATTATGCCATTTTATGAAAAATATTGTGGAATGGGATTTTAGACCCCCTAAAAGTGTTGCCACACGTGGCCATTAAATTTTTTATACCCATTATCTCTAATTTTCAAATCAGACACAAAAAAAAAAGACATTGCATAATCTAACATAATAAATATAAATTCGATATGAATATAATTAAAAAAAGTTGAGTAAACTCAAGTTCTCAAATTGTCCAGTAAATGTCACAATGAAATTTTCAATCACCAAGTTCAGCTAAAGATCTCTCTATTTTTATGACTTTAAGTTAAGATAAATGTCTTTAACAATTACTTTAATTACATCTTATCCTTAATACAAAAAAATTAAATATATTATTTAATGGTTATATAAATTAGTTCGGAGAAACAAATGAGAAATATAAATACGGTTAAGTAATGTATTTAGTTTTTTATTCAAATAATAATGTATTTAATCTTTTTAATTTCCCTAATAAAAATCTGTATAAAGGATGTGAGGCAACTTTGTTCATAAATATTCGTTCTTCTTCTTCTTTTTTTTTTGGCCAATGTTCATAAATATTTGTTCTATCGAGTGTACATTAGTGCGGATGTAATTTTATTGGTTTGTAGTTTATTTTAACTGTGCTATAACAATGAGCTGTAAAAACAAGAAAAAACAATATGCGTATTATAGCTTTAACAATTTTAGTTTAAAAACCACCGAATTAAATTAAACCATGAATCCAGGGTGTATATATGTACACTAAGAAATTTTCCTGCCTGATGAACTTGAGGAAGGTTGAATCATATAGATAAAAATGAAGTCAATTTTCCTATTTTGTTTTTATAAATGGGTTTGTTCACAGATGTTAACTTTAAGAAGGGCATGATAGATCTTAATCATGGCCATCGTCATTACTGTGAATGGTTTTGTCGGATGCCGAAAAGGAAGTGAAAAGAAAGAATACGAGTCAACAAACAGGCCCATCAATCAAATAGAAGGAAGCTCCTCCAAGCGGCATTTTCAATTGGATGGTTCAACAAAAAGATATTTCAATTCTACCAAGCTAAAAGGGATCTTATCTGAAAGCACCATCAAATCCCTAGCAGCTAGAGCAGAGATTCTCGTGTTAACAGAATGCAATGAAACAAGATGGACAAGTCTTATTCCTGACATGGTTCATCCTACGAAAGATGGAGGCATGAATGACTTGATTAGGCTTTCTTTGCAATCTTGGCCTGCAATACAGTGCCTAATCAACACAAATGGTATTCAATCTGATGCAACTACCTTCTCCAATTTAGTTGAGCTGCGACTTTATGATATACGTTTGAAGGAATCATGTCATGGTGAATTTCCTAACGACTTTCCCAAGCTCCTAGAGAAGCTAGACTTAAGCCGTTGTGTTGAACTAGATGGAACATTATTCAATGGCAAGCTAGAGTTAAGTAATCTCAAGTCTGTGGAGTTAGTGGATTGTTCAATGACATATCTTTTCCATCAATCCACAGATCAGAGTATAAAGCAACTGGAAAGTTTGCACATACGTGAATGCTCAAAGCTGAAATGCCAAATAAGTGATGGTGAGAGATCGTCAGAGCATAAAGTGGAAGATCGTCAAGATTCTGATCAAAAGGTCCATCACTCAATGTTTCCGAAATTGAAGATTCTCGAGATTCATGCATGTAATGAATTGGAAT
Organism: Vachellia pachyceras; assembly: GCA_025593235.1. NCBI lineage: Eukaryota > Viridiplantae > Streptophyta > Magnoliopsida > Fabales > Fabaceae > Vachellia > Vachellia pachyceras. Next base: position 13,510 of record JANTPZ010091990.1, read on the forward strand.
TTATATTGCCAATTTTTCCTTGCAAAGAGCTAGAAAGTGTGAAAGTTGATGGTTGTAATGAGCTGAAATACGTATTTGGACAATGTCTAAAGGAGGGAGAACTGTATCAAACAGAAAAAGAAATCATACTCCCTTTACTGCAAAAAATAAAAATTGCAAATGTGCCGAAATTCATCAACCCATATGCAGAGTGTTATCTTCCACAGCCTTCCCTAGAGCAAAAATCATGGGCCTCTCTATGTTGTTTATCTTCAAAAGCAAGTGCCTTGAAGGAGAAACATCTCAGTAGAGTTGATGGACTCTTTACAGCTCAATTATATCTGTATAAGA
>JANTPZ010091992.1:0-40310 GCA_025593235.1 Vachellia pachyceras
TTGTGAGGAGGGTATACAATGCGTGGGTCCCACATACACTAAAGTATCAAAAGTAACAAAGAGCCAATGGTCAAATGCTGAAACAAAGGGCAAGAGTACAATATTTGGGTCTAACGTACACTGAAGTAACGGTGATGGTTTTTCCTCAACTTAATAGGTAGCGGTATAATTACACCGTATAATGAAGCAGCTGCAGCAAATTGATTTCTTCAGTTTGAATATTATTGGAAACGATCAATGTTCTCTTGTGTCTGGTGCTATGAGCACTGCTTTCTTGTTTCAAGAACCTAGTGTGGCTGAGCTTTTAGACTCAAATAGAAGAAACAATGTGTTGTGTGATTTATTTAACACTCAACGTGCTTGTTTGTATTAAGTCAACAGGATAACTCATGATCCTTCTAGAACTATTCATATTTCTTTTGACAGATCAAGACAATCTTTTTCTCAAACATCCAGGTATTTCTATGAAGATTTTAGAACAGTAAACAGTGAGCTACCTAGGCACTCTTGTTCCTCGGTACCTCGATCCCTTCCTCCAGCTATCTATGCTCCTCCTGTTGAGATACCTGCAGTTTCAATACAAGGAGTAGATAACACCCCAAATATACCTCAAACATCGTATCAACGGGATGATGATGACCTAACAATAGGTTCTCCAACCCAATCTGGTATGAATGGTGAACCCAGAAGTATTTATGTTATCAAAAATCATTTTGGAAATTGATAAACCAAGTCTTCAAAAAGATTTTTTTCTTTAGAAAATGTCTTTCAAAGGAAATGGTTTAATCAAAATTTCAAAGGTGATTTAAGAAACCAAGTTCAAACTGAATTTTATGAATTTATAGAATTTCATGAAATAAACATTCCTTTTTTCGACTGGTTCCAAACATATGCTCACAAACATAAATGATCCCTTTTTTGCAAATATCAATGTTGCTAAAAGAGATTGGAGTACTCCTTCGAAAGAAACAATTTCTTCAACTTTTCCCCTTTCAACTTCAGTTCAAATTCCAAAACTAGTAGACGATAAAGGTCATCCTATTATCACTGCACCATTCAAATTTAAAAATATCGAACAAGAAGTTGACTCCAGAGATATTAAAAATATTATTGAACAAAACAATTATACCAACCAATATCTCCAGATTATTGGAGATCACATTAACCAAACACCTTCAACCTCACAACTACCCCCATTCAATTTAGAACAAACCTCTAAAATTTAAACACCTTTATTCAAATCTTTTGAAATTAATCCTCACATAAGAACAAAAATCCAAATAAAAACTAAAGCTGATTTAATTAAACAAATAGAACAAAGACTAAATCTAATTCAGTCAACCATTCCTGAAACTCCTCAATCTTCTAGTACTATTAGAGTACAAGTTGTTTCTCAAAAACATGAATTAGATTCTAACACCAATCCTGAAATTAATTCTCCAACATCTAACATTCAAATTAATGAATTTTCTTGGCGAAAACCTTCTAAACTTTACTATCCACGTGCGGCACCTCTTGATGTCCTTGTGGAAGAAACACCTAAAAAGATTAAATATTTTAACGCAAACCACATTTACAAATGGAATATAGACGGTCTAACTGAAAAACAAATGTTAGATCTTTTGCAAGAAATGGGTATGGTTTGCACTGCCTATCAAACATAGTTTGATTATACTGATGAAGAAATAATCAACCTTTTAATTCTAGATTCTTTGGACAGTTGAAAGGCGGGTGGGATTATTATATTTCTTCTCAGGATAAACAAACTATTTTTTTCTGTTGTTAAAACAGAAGCAGATGGGACACCTATTACACATACTGGTGAGCCTATTCCTGATTCTATTAATAGATTGCTTTTTACAATTATCAAACATTTTGTGGGTGATCCTTCCTTATGGAAGTATAGATCTGTAGAATTACTTTCAAATCTTAGGTGTAGGACACTGTCTAATTTCAGATGGTATATTGATACGTTCTTAACTCGAGTTTTCACCAGGGATGATGCCCATCAACCGTTTTGGAAAGAAAAATTCTTAGTCAGCTTACCAACTGCGTTTGGTAAGGTGAAAGAAAAATTAAGAAATCTCAATGATGGCAACATTCCCTATGAACACTTGACTTATGGGCAGTTGATCTCTTACATTCAAAAAACTGCACTTAAAATTTGTCAGGATGATAAAATTCAACACCAATTGGCGAAGGAAAAGATTGCAACCAAGAAAGAATTGGGCATATTTTGTGAACAATCTGGTTTTCCTAGCTGTAAAAAAGTTAAACCTTCATGAAAGAAACATCATAAACATTTCTCAAAAAGATATGAGATTCCACACAAAAAATTTAAACCTAACACTGCTTCAAGGAAATTAAGAAATGAATTTAGATCCAAACCACCTATCGACCTTCCAAATCAGTCAAAAATTATTTGTTTTAAATGTGGAAAACCCAGTCACATTTCTAAGTATTCAGATTTTCTAAAAAATTAGGGCACTTCATTTAGAAGAGCCTATACTTCAACAAAGAAACAAACTAATGATTGATTCTGATTTAAATTCTGAATCGAATTCAGAGTCAAGAAATGAGTCTAGTTCTTCTGGGAACATAAACCAAATTCAACTTGATGAATTTTTTGATTCATCTAGTTCATCCCTAGTTATAAATATGATTAGTAGTGAGCAAATTCTTATGTTGGAAACTATTGATCAACTTCCTGATGATATGAAGGGAAAATATCTTTCAAAATATAAATATATTCTAACTTCAACATGTTAGAATGGCTGTCATCCAAGAGAGGGTAAATTGGGTGTCTTAAAAAAATTTTCTTTTTGAAAACTCAGTTGATCAAAACACTCAAGTCAGGAGTCATTAAAAAATGGAGTATAAAAACAGATTGTATACAAGAAAATCAATATAAGTTAATGAAGATGAAAGAACGAAAGACACATGACAATTTATACTAGTTCGGCCCTCTCTGACCTACGTCCAATCCCCATAGCACCTCTGAGATTTTCAATCCACTATTCCATCCAAGTTTAACTAGGTACTTGGAAAACCATTACAATCACAATGTCATCACAGACACTTGTGAAACCCATTTCAAGTTTGTCACGGTGGGTACTTGAGAACCCCATAAACTTTTTCAGGCATTTATGAAACCCACTCAAGTTTGCAACACTTGAGAAACCTTTACAATTACTCCCCCTTACCATATGTAAGGTTACACTGGGAATCACACTCCCTTTCACGCTTCACTATAACAGAGAGTCACATGCTCTGTTTTCTCAACTCAAACTCAGATCAATAATCTCAAGATCCCAATCTTGAGTTTCTCACAGAAATATAATGAGTTTGGATGAAACAATTAACTACTCTCTCAAAGAGTGGATAAATAAGCATTGAAGCTCTCGGAGAAGAAAGTATCAGAGTCCTAAAGGTGTGCTATATTCTATGTTTATTGACTCTTACTTCCTTCGTCTCTTCTTCCTCTGGCTTGATTGCTTTTCAATTATAGCCCAGACTTTGTTTGCTAGCCATTGCTCAGAGTTTGAATAGCCGTTAGAGAGAGACTCGTATCCGTTACTCAGATCATCAGCTTTTCATGCCTGTCATTGATAGCTGTATGTCCAACGTCTATGAATTTGTCCATTGAGAGTCCATGCTAGAGAGGAATTTAACGAATCCATTTCCTGTTACTTAGTCAAAGCATAACGATTTATAGGAGCAGGTGAATTTCAAATAGTTCCAACACGAAAAAGGAAAGATCTGGTAAACGCTATACGTAGTTGTGTGAGAGGCCGTGTCAGAAGAAATGTGGACTCGAGTTTGCAAAACTTCATGACTCGAGCTCTATCACATAGGAATAGATAGCCAGTTGTAAAACTTCCAGTTTTAAAAAATAAGGACTCAAGTTCTAAACCATGTGAAAAATTATTCAGTTGAAAAGGTCCTCGAGACTCGAGTTTGGAAAATTAGGAACTCGAGATTTGGAAAACATTCAGTGAGGACTCAAGTTTGAGAATCAAGTTTTTGAACTGATGAAATCTTGTAAGACATAGAACTCGAGTTTAAAAAACAAAGGACTCGAGTTCTATGAAAACTTCCAGTTTTCAAATCAAGTGTTAAGAGACAGTTATGGAACTCGAGTTCTGAAAAACCTGAAACTCAAGTTTTATAACGTGATGTTAAATCTCGAAACTGAAACCTCAAGTTTTAACTTCAAGTTTTGGTATACAATTGTGGAACTCAAGTTTTGAAAAACCTGAAACTCGAGTTCTATAATGTGATGAGAAAACTTGAAGTTGGAACCTCAAGTTTTGACTTCCAGTTTTGTTTGTACGTTATGGAACTTTAAGTTTTGAAAACTTGGGACTCAAGTTTTTGAACTTGTTCACAAAACTTCTTTTCAAAACTTCCATTTTCAATATCTGGTTTTGAAAAATAGTTACAGAACTTGAGTTTGCAAAACCTAGGACTCGAATTTCAAAACTATTCTTGACAGATCCAACATAGTTTCAAAATCATTAAACCAAATCCCAATTTCTGCCAAAATTTGGGGTTTTTGTTATCATCAAAACAAGGTATCAGCAGCTGCTTTCGTATATTTATAGATGTTGATAAAATACATCCGTTGGAGAGGAGCGTTGTATTTTCTTTTTGCATTCGGCTCTTATGCTCTGTTTTTTAAACTTGATCTGCTCTGACAAATTTGATTGTTGAAAGAGAAAGAATAGACGTTGGAGTCTTGACAAGTAGCAAGTGTTTGTTGAAGAAGATTAATCCGTTAGAGAGTGTTTTGCTTCCGTTACACTTCTACTTCAAATGCCCAGTGATATGCATTAATGGGTCTGGCACGCTATATGTCTGTTGAGCCCACACTGAAGACATGTTCAGAGATGTCTATTCCCTGTTAATAAGTCTAGCATGAAGCATTTATGAGAATAGTTGATATTCAAAAAGTCATTACGTAAATAAGGAAAGATTCGGTAAGAAAGTAGGTGAAGTTGTCAGATGTATAGCTATCAGATAAAGTAGTACTTGAACATAATGATCTAATGCTCGATTATTGTTATGAATATTTCAAAGAAAAACTCAATACTTTAACTTAATGCTGGAGCATATAATGAAAGTATTTGAAAAATGATCATGATGCTCAAGTATTAAAACATAGTGCTTCCAGTAAAACAATACTTTAAGTTGGTGCTTGGGCATGGAAAAAGATTTTACAAGGAAAAAGGTTCAGTGCTTGAGCATTAGATCTCAATGCTTGAGTATTGATAATGCTTTTGAAATTTTCTCGAGTATTTGGTGAAAATATTGAAGGAATAATATGCTAAAAACTTAATGCTTAAGTATTAGATTAAAGTGCTCGAGCAATGTGAGTGCTGGCACAGCTTGTTGGAACATTTTTAGAAAGCATAATTGAATAGAAAAATTTTGGACTTGATGGTCGAGCATTGGATGCCAGTGCTCGAGTATTGGCAATGCTTCCAATTATTACTGGCAGCATTTACTTACAGCATAGTGTAAAAATCTTTAACACTCGAGCACTGTATTCTAGTGCTCGAGCATTTGCTCTGCTTTCTTCCATTGCTTGAAGTATTGACTGACAGCACTAATAAAAACCTTCAACACTCAAGTACTATGTCCTAGTGCTCGAGCATTGACTATACTTTCAGTTATGCTTGGAGTATTCAGTGAAAGCAGTGCGTCCTAGAAGCACGATCTCGAGCATTAAATCCCAATGCTCGAGTGTTGGCATTGCTTGAACTTAATGCTGGAGAACTGGGTGAAATCATTGTTAGAAAATGGATTTTTGAACTCAATACTCGAGCACAAGGTGCCAGTGGTCGGGCATTGGCAAGTATTGTGTTGAAAACTTGATTTCTGGAACCCGTTGCTCGATCATTAAGTGCTAGTACTTGAGCATCAAATTGCATCGGTCATAACTCTCTCAATGCAACTCCAAAATTTGATTATGATGGCATCGTTTGGCAAAGCGTTCAACAGTGCCAAAAGCACGTTCAACAGTGTTTTTTCGCAAAATGAGACAATCTCCTCCACATATTTGCCTCTGCTTATGTAAAAGTACTTCTCCACCGCGTTACCAAATGGACCCAATATATAAATGGAAAACCCTGCAAGTCTACTTTCACATGAAACAAGAATATAAATAAAGTTATAATCGATATAATAAGCAAAGGTCAGAAATAAAGCGTTTAGTTTTGACCACCAAGTTTAGAAATTTATATCTCCCTCATTTGAAATCATTTGATGCTTTTCATGATGTCTATGGAACGAATTTTGAGTCTAGTTTCATATGAAAGTGGTTTCACATCAATCAAACTTGTATTTTGGGAGATATGATCAAAATACCAAACATATATCGAGCTGATAGTTGACAAAGGAGGCTAATGCTCGAGTATTAGAGATCCAGTGCTCGAGCTTTGGCTCCCAAGATGTCAATACTCAAGTATTATGGTCTAGTGCTCAAGTATTGACTCCTCAGAGGTCAATGCTCAAGTATTATAGCCCAATACTCGAGTGTTGACACCAAAAGCTCAATAGGAAGCTCTGAAAACTCATTATACTTGAGTATTTGAGTTTTTGCTTGAGCATTAACTTCCGGAATCAATTCTGAACATCGAAATGAAGCTGAGATGAATGGTTAATCAATGTATAATGATAAAACATCTATTGGAAACATTTTAACATTCAAAATGAGTTATTTAACTACATCATCTTCTAATTAAAAGAATGCATAAATATTGATTAACCAATATGCATTGTATTGTAAAAACTTTTTGCATTGTGAAAACATTTTGCTCTTTTATATTTGACATCATCAAAACTAATCATATTTAACATTCCCCTCAACTTTTCCAATTAATATTTCTTACAAATTTTTTAAATTAAAATTAAAACTTTTATTTTAAAAATTCAAGTTTTATCGCACAATGGCAATCTCTCCTACAAATGTGGCCACTACTTTCCAAACTGTTTTGTATTGTATGATACATGTGTTAAAAATTAAACTTGTAATATTTTTAAAGGTTAAATATTTTTCCCCACTCCTCTCTTCCCTATAAATTTTTTCACCACTTTCCCAACTACATCCATTACACATTCTCATTAACATTTAAATTTTTTACTTTGAATGAATTTTCCCCACTTCCTTCGTCACCAATAAAAAATTAACCAATTTCTACATATTTAACTTATAGCATATCATTATTATGGTTTTTTCCCTTATTTACACTATGTCTAGAACACGTAACCTATCTCTATAATAAGCAATTTTGTTACCTTATTCCAGCAGCATGATAATCAATTTTGGTGTAATATATATATATTTAAAATCTAAAGCTGCATTATCCCACCTATATTATTATATAGTGTGCGTAAAATTCCATATGCAATTAACACATTCAAAACTTATTTTTACAATATAAATAATACATAATAATCTAACTGTTATAAACATTATATTTGTTGATGCCATAAACTATATACCTTCCATATACCATTCCTAATAACCTTCCTCATGAATAGCTTTTAGAGGTTTTTATGGAATGGTTACATATTGTATACTTATGGAAATTGATGTTTGTATTTATTCTATATAACCTTTGGATGAGTTGAAGGTCTATATATATGGAAGCCATGTAATTCATAAGGTGGAGATCAAGATGAATAAGAATTGTTCCTCTTCTCTTTGTAATTTCTTTTTGTTCATCTCCCCAATCCCAAATCTGCCATTTTTATAACACGTTATCAGTAGGGGATCTAGCCTTTGAGGTATATTTTACCTAATATTCAGATTTTTTTCCTCTCAATTGCAAAATCAGTCAGATCTTTTGGCATATGTTTAGTCATGGACATCCAAAGGGAGTGTTACGAATATTATTATGTGGATGTCCATATCTCTCATTATTCACAATTGTAATTTGTATCCCCTTATTTCCTCATGTCTTCAATGGTGATATACCTTGATGTGAAATAATTCCTATAAATATAAGGCATTGCTGAATAATGAGGATAACCTTTCCCTTGACTCATTTGTGCATCCCTCCCTCTTCTCTAGATCTTTTTCATCTTCTTCTTCTTCATTTTTCTCTCATCTATTTCCTTCATTTCATACAATTTTACACATCTCTTTCCTTCATTTCATACAATTTTACAACACGTTATCAGCACGATAATTTCACAAGTCTACTTGGTCCGGAAGTACCATAATTAAGTGCTTTTGGGGCACTAATGTATCCTTATTAATTTCACAAGTCACGGCATATTATTTATCGTTAATCTATTGGCATATATAGTTCTTCAATATCATTAATACATTAAAATAGAGTGAAATATATTTGTTACAGTTGGGACTCCTTTTGTTTAGTTAGGATGGAGTTTAGAATTCATTATAGTGTAAATACATTTATATGACATGTTTGATTAGGTTCTCCAAGTGCAGTAGTGTATGTGCAGGTTTATAAATATTTGGTGGAGGTGGACTCTCAGTTGTGAAAGCAATGAAAAATAAAAATTTTGAAGGATACCATAAACGTTGGTATCATGAATAGTGGATTCCCGTTGTATTGAGATACACGGATGTTAACTGAACTTCAATTGTATATGAGAAAATCCACTATGGTTGTTCAACTTTAATGGTGGTTGAAATAATTATTATGTGAACGAGAGTTTATTACTTATGGGAGGGGAGATCGTTAAGCCTTTTAATATCCCAAAATGGATGTCATGTTAAATGTCATATTGATATTTTAAATCAATGTGTTATGAAAGAAATGAGAAGTATAATAAACCAGAAGTTTACTGATCTATATAAATTTATTGTTGGCACGACTTGTTTCATCATCCGAGTCATATATAAGATGCAATATAATGTCAAAGATTGTATATTGAAATTTATTGAAGTGTCAGAAGATTCTTCATAAATAGTCATCACATTATATATAATTCAAAGGTTATCATGTAATGCTTGTTCTCAATAGAATATGGATCATGAGAAGATCACTAGTTATTATTTGAAATGAATCTCTACATTTCTGGAAATATATTAACTTATATAGGCCCATTTGAAAAGTGTGTAAACCATACAAGTATTCAATAAGTTTGATAGATGCATCTATAATATGGTTACGTGTGTGGTTATTAGTAGCTTGCAGCCTGAAGTTTGCAAGATTTTTCGAACAAATCATTATGTTTATGAGTATAAAATTTCCAGATTATATAATCCATAATAATTTATTAAAGCCTCCATATATAGCTTAATCAATGCTTATGAGAACAAGATTATTATTTTAGAGTCGGTATACCTAACTTGATGTATTACTTATTATTTTAGAGTCGGTATACCTAACTTGATGTATTACATCACTTATGTATATTAAGCCAACAAAATTCTCCTAGTGAAATTGGCTTTTGGTCAGGAGCTAGATATTTTCCATCTTAAATGTTTGAGTGTACTATGTTTATTCTTATTAGTCCACAATAATGCACAAAAATGAAAAGTTGAGATAAATGTTGGGCAAGATTCTCCTCCTTGTATGTCTCTAAATGAAACAAAATTATGTTTCTAAAGAGAGCAAATGGATTTATGAGGCTTGTACTACATTATTAGTTGTTATTATTTGACAAAGTTTTCAACATGAGAGGGAGAAATTGAGTAGTTGGAAAAGAAAACACATTGAATGAATTATTACTGTCAAATATAGATCATCAAATAAAATAATATGAACCAAAAGTTCATCAATATTGCATTCATGAGATATTGTAAAAATATCTGCCAAATCTAACTATTGACCTCAATGAGAATTACTAATTCTCATATTTCAACTGAAAATACTCCAATTAGTATAAATGAAAATGAGGCATGCCTAAAGTATGATAAACAATCGATTCTAAATATTATACTTTGGATAAAGAGGAGCATATAATTAAGATGATCATATTGAGGAGGCTGGCACTCTAGAAGAGGCCAAGACATAAATAGTTATAAAACCCTCAAGAGAGGTTCAGGTACCTGAAAAGTGATATTGAGATTTTGATGAGTTATGTTACAATGAGAAAAATGGAACCGAAAAGATAAAGTTGTCGACAACGGTTTTGATAATAATATCATTTGATCAGATGAGGATCATATATATGAATTTGTCATAAAAGGTTGACAAAATGGTAATTGGCCAACAGAAAAGGACAAAGGAAATGGATGCAATAAAATGTGATTGCATCATTTTGATATATGAAAGTTATGGACCAGTAGTCCAAATGCATGTAATATAAAAGTGTTACAAGACATGGGAACATTTATGCGAGAACAAAGGTTTTAACGATAGTATGATGATTATGATGAGGTATAAGATATATTATTTTGTAGTGGATACATTAAATTGACATATCCAGAAGATATGATTAAGAAATATATTTTAGTATATAATTTGATAATAATGCATTTATGTGGTTTAAATACAAAGAAGATTAAATACATTTTAGTATTCACATTCAAGAAAAATGTTTTAATGGTAATGATTGATGTTGTCATCAGGGCAAGTAAAGATCATGCTGTACTCTTTTCCTTAACAAAGGTTTTGTGCCATATGGTTTTCCTTGTAAGGTTTTTAACAAGGTAGCTTCAATATATTGTGTACTCTTTTTTCCTTCACTAGGTTCTTCCCCACTGGGTTTTTCCTAATAAGGTTTTAATGAGGCACAATATTTGTTCATGGATATCCAATAGGGAGTGTTATAAACATTATATTTGTGGATGTCCATAAATTATTGACCTTCCATATATTAGATATGTTTAGTTTTGATGATGTCAAATATAAAAGAGCAAAAAGTTTTTACAATGCATATTGATTTACTACTATATTTGTACATTCTTTTAATTGGAGAATGATGTGGTTAAATAACTTTTTTTGAAAGTTAAAATGTTTTAAATAGATGTTTTATCATATACATTGATTAAGCATTCATCTTAGCTTCATTTGGATGCTTAGAACTGATTCTGGAAGTTAATGCTCAAGCACAAACTCAAACACTCATAGTGTGATGAGTTTTCATAGCTTCCTATTGAGTTTTTGGAGTAAACACTAGTGTATTGGACTATAATACTCGAGAATTAATCTCTGGGGAGTTAATACTCGAGTATTAACCTCTGGGGAGTCAATACTTTAGCACTGGACCATAATACTCAAGTATTGACCTCTTGGGAGCCGATGCTTGAGCACTAGATCTCTAATATTCGAGCATCGAGCTCCTCTGTTATCTATCAGCTCGATATATGTTTGGTATTTTGATCATATCTCCAAAAATACAAGTTCGATTGATGTGAAACCAATTTCATATGAAACTAGACACAAAACTAGTTTCATAGACAATAATAACAGCATAAAATGATTTCAAATGAAGGAAATATAAATTTCTAAACTTGGTGGCCAAAGCTGAAGGCTTTATTTCTGACATTTTCTTATTGTATCTATCATAACTTTCTTTATATATTATCTTTGGGACTTATTCTTGTTTCATGTGAAAGTAGACTTGGAGTTGAATTGAGAGAGTTATGGCTATAGTAAATGGAACTATAAGATGAGATCTGGACCATGACCTCAATGCTCGAGCATCGAGCTCTAGAAACCAAGTTTTCGACATGATACTTGCAAGTATGCTCGAGCAGTAGTTAAAGTATTGTTAATGCTTGAGCAGTAGCACCTAGTGCTTGGGTATTGAGTTCAAAAGTCAGTTTTCCAAGAAATGCTTTCACTCAGTGCTCCAACATATGGTTCAAGCATAATCAACACTCGAACACTGACACCTAATGCTCGAGCATCGTTCTTCTGGGACTCAATGCTTTCCCGAATACTCAAGCATAACAGGAAGTATTGTCAATGCTCGAGCACTGGCACCTAATGCTCGAGCATCGGGCTCCAAACTCAATTTATTTCTTATGCTTTCTAAAAATGCTCCAATAGTAGGTGGTAGCACTCCCAATACTTGAGCACTAGGGTTCAATACTCAAGTATTAAGAATTTCAAACACTTTATTTCTTCAATACTTTCATTGAATGCTCGAGCAACATCAAAAGCATTATCAATACTCGAGCACTAATGTCTAATACTCGAGCATTAAGATCTTTAAACTTGTTATTTCTTCAATACTTTCACAAATTGCTCGAGCAATGTCAAAAGCATTTGTAGTGCTCAAGCACTACATTTCAATGCTCCAGCACTGACCTATTTTACTGGCAAAAATCTTTCCTATGCTCGAGCATACTTAAAAGCATTGATATTTATGGAAGTATTGTGACTTAATACTTGAGTATCAAGACCAGTTTTTCAAACACTATCATCTATGCTCCAGCACTAAGTAAAAGCATTGAACTTTTCTTTGAAATATACATTGCAATACTTGAGCATTGAATCATAGTTATCGAGCACTACTTTATCTGACAACTATACATTTGACAGCTTCGCCTACGCTCTATAGAAACTTTCCGTATTGTGTTAAACTAATTTGAATTTCACCTGCTCTCGTAAATGCAAATTAGTTGACTTATTAAATAGGGATAAGCTACTAAAGATTTCTCTGATATAATGCATTAACGGTCATCTTTGCCGTCGCTGGTTGAATTGTATTACTTGAAGCATTAAATGTTCAATGTCAAACACTGAAGTAGAAATATAACGGAAGCAAAGCACTTTCTAACGAATTAATCTTCTTTAACAAATAATTGCTTCTTGCCAGGGCTCAAACGGCTATTCTTTCACTTTCAACAAACAAATATTGTCAGGACAGATGAAGTATGAAAAACAGAGCACAAAGAGCAAAAGTGTAATGGAAAATATAACGCTCCTCTCCAATGGATATATTTTGCCAAAATCTATAAATATGAGGAAGTAGTGAATAAAAAAACAAAGATGAAGTATATGGAGTCACCGACCATAAAGCAGAAAGTGTGGATTTAAGGAAATCCCACAACATTAGGACTCTGATATTATACTTCTCTGAGAGCTTCATTATTTGTTTATCCACTCTTTGAGAGAGTTTATTAATTCATCCAAACTCACTGTATTTCTATGAGAAACTCAAGATTAGGATCTTGAGATTGTTGGGCTAAGTTTGAGTTGAAAATATAGAGAATGTTGGTCTCTATTATAGTACAGTTTGTAAGGGGGAGTGTGATTCCCATTGTAAAGGCTTGAGAAGCCTGATATTATTATTGTTAGTGGATTGGAAAATCTCAGAGGAGTTCTGAGGAATGCACGTAGGTCAGGAGGACTGAACCAATATAAATCATCATGTTCATCTTCTTTGCTTTGCTCTTTCTTTCGGTAACTTTATTTTTATTTACTCTTTGATTTAATGAAAATTTTATGACACCCAATTCATCCCCCTCTTGGGTGACAACCATTCTAACACCATATACCATTCCTAATAACCTTCCTCATGAATAGCTTTTAGAGGTTTTTATGAAATGGTTACATATTGTGTACTTATGGAAATTGATGTTTGTATTTATTCTATGTAACCTTTGGATGAGTTGAAGGTCTATATCTATGGAAGCTATGTAATTCATAAAGTAGAGATCAAGATGAATAAGAATTATTCCTCTCCTCTTTGCAATTTCTTTTTGTTTATCTCCCAAATCCAAAATCTCCCATTTTTTTGACACTAACTAATATATTTACCACATAAATCCTATAATGTCTCCTACTTTTTAGGCAATTAAGTTAGTGTAGTATGTAAAATTTGAAACTACCAAAAATTCATGTAAATTAGAACGACCGCTGAAAAGTGACTATATTATGATTTTATAACATCTATAAAATACACTATTCATTAATTTCTTCAATAGATGTCACTAGATGGAGAAGAGATTGTGTGATGGGATGAATGGGAGTTACATTCTTAAATAATGCCCATCGTTGGTGATTGCCTACTACTTTAACGCACATTGTTGATGAATGTGCCAATTTATTACCAACTTTGGTTGACTTTCTTGGTCAATTTTAACTTTTTGGTTGACATTTGGTCAAATTACCAAAAATGCCCTTACTTTTTCTATTCTTCTTTACTTTTTTCCATAATTACAAAAAATGCCCTTGCTTTTTCTACTCTTTTCTTAATTCTAACTTTACCCTTGGTTTTTCATGACTAATTTCCTTTTCATCCTTACTATTTAATGACCATTTTATGCCCTGGACCTTTTTAATCAAATGACAATTTTGCTCTTGTCATTTGTACCAAATGATCATTTTGCCCTTCAGTCACTTTTACTTAGAATTTTCAGTACCTAGTCCCAAGGTCTCTCTTATCTATCGGCCTTTTCCTTTTCTATATTTCCTATCTATGGGCCTTAACTCTTCTCATAATTACCAGTCTAGCCTTTAATTCAGTTAACAGAAAATAGGAATATTACATTTCTACCCCCTTAAAATAAATTTCATCCTCGAAATTTACGTATCTTATTAAAATATCTCTGGATATTTGTTCCTCATATCTTCCTCTGTTTCCCAAGTAGCTTCCTCAGCTGTTGACCCTTGCCATATGACTTTGACCATCGAAATACTTCTGTTCCAGAGCTGCTTCCCTTTCAGGTCAATAATACAAGATAGTCCTACTTCATATGATATATAGGTCCCTTCTGAAGCAGCCATATGACTTTTGACTTTGTCAAATAACTAAAATGCCATTCCATTTCCTCATATTTACCATTTTTCCTTTACTTTCTCTAATTTTCCAAAATTCCCATTTTACCCTTTTAAAACTAAAGGACCTTTATGTCCTTTGTCTTTTGTTAAATGATATATGGGTCCCTTCCAAGAAGGTCACCCATCCTCACATTACTTCAGGATGAGCACACTTAACTTTGGAGTTCCTACGAAATTCCATCCACTCTCTCATATCTAACTTTGTGACTTCCGGCCTATAACCTTCCTTTTCTTATGAATTATCTATCTCTGGGTTCTAATTCATTTAACTGTCAGATTAGCATTTAATTCAGCTAACAGAAAAATTATGGATATTACAGTTAGTTGGTGGATAATGAGATTTTGAAATCCCAATAGCAAAACTACATAATCAAAACATTGTGAATGTGCATAGCGTAACTTTAAAGCAAGGTACGATCATACAAAATGTGACACATCAAAATACAATTTCATGATGCATATGGCCATAGCATCAAAGTCACATTTCATATACATATCATCAACTTCAATCATCATAAAAATTCATGCATCATTCACAACACATTTTCATAAAACATAAGTGGAGATTAGTAGTCTTGCTACCTCTTTAGCTTAACTTCCTTTTCCACTTGAACTTTAAAGCTCTCTTGGATTACTTCCAAATGTTCTCTTGAAGGTCTCAACCTCCTAACCATGATACTCAGGCACATCCATTAACTTCATATATTAATCAACCAATAATTTACAAAAACGCAACAATACTCTCTTTTGCATTTTCAAGACCCTGTAAATTCAAGTCTTGGCTTTTATGGTTCCTAATGCTTCTCAAATCCTTTTCCTATTTTTACCCTACACAAAACTTCATTTTAAAGCCATTGGAAGCATTAGAATCATCAAAATCCCACTCCCTCTATTTCTTTTAAATTTTCTAAAAAACAGAACCTAAGAGGGAAATTTGGGTTTTCAACTTTTACTCATGAATGCTTGTGTGTTCTTGCTTCCAAACCCCTTTTCAAGCATTATTTAACTCAAATATATCCTTCCCTACCAAACACCATGTGGACAGAATCCTCTCTAAACACTTAGGGTTACCAAAAATTTCCACAACAACCAACAACACATACCAAACTACTCTTTACTACTCAAGAAAGGACTTGCAACCTTTTACTACCTCAAGAGCCTTCCCTTTTTCATTTTCCAACCTTGAAACCCTAATTTTGCACCTTTAAAAGAGGGCTTTGATCAAGGAAAACAACCACTAGAAAGATAGTAGAGGTTTCAAGGAGTAGAGAAATGGAAAGAGATGGTTGTTTGGGTGGTTACCTTGCTTGAGAGCTCTCTTCTTTCTCCTTCTTGCTTGAAATGGCATGACTTTTGGAGGCTTGAGAGGAGAGCATTTTCATACCATGAGAGGGAGAGAGGTGGCAGCATTTGTGAGATAAAATGGAGAATTTTGCTAATTAAAAAGAATTCTTGAAAAAGGAGTGGATGAGATTAAAACTTGGGGACGAAGTTGTAGTTTGTGTGATTGTTATGCTGCCACTTGTCGTCTCCTTATTTTCTTAGCCAAAAGTAATTTCTGACTTCCTTTAAAAGCTTGTTTGGGCAAACTGACTCCTTGGCTCTCCAGTTACTTGATCTGGTTACACGCATCTCCATAAAGCAACTTTTATCAGGGTAACTTTCTTTTTTTACTTTTCCGGAAACTTTCTCTCTCATGTGGCGCCATTCCCTAGGCCTCCTTGCCTAGGTGGCGTCATTTCCTTCTCAAAGTACCCTTGGCTTTCCTCTTAATTCATCAAGATTCCTCGATTCCCGCGAAATACCATAAAACGTGCTTCTGGCGGCCAATTTGACTTAATAGCATGGAAAATTTCTAGAATTTCCCTTGATACTCCAGCCCTTTTCCGTTCCTAAAAATTCTTCCCAGATTTTCTGTAATTAATTTTCTAAGAAAATCTTTTTTCTGGGTTTTCGGATACTGTTGTTCTCCGTACTAAGAAACTACCCGCATTGGATACTAGATAATAATTTTATTAAATACTTTAGGACCCAACTAAACTTTTCTCAGTTCAGATCTCCACCGTTTAAGGACTCCTGCTACCTCAAATAATTGTTTCTCGGTCTACCAGACCTCTGAAAATCCTTAATTACGAAAATGCCATTACTCTTTATACTTGCCCATAATTACAAAAATGCCACTACCATTCTACTTTCTCATAATTACCAAAATGCCATTCCTTTTCTTACTCTTTCTTAATTCCAACGTTACCCTTGGTTGACTTTAACATTTTTGGTCAACTTTGACTTTTTGGTGACTTTTGACCAAATTACCAAAATGTTCTTATTATTTGATGACATTTTATGCCCTAGGCCTTTTTAATCAGAATGACCATTTTACCCTTGTCATTTGTGCCAAATGACCATTTTGCCCTTTAGTCATTTTTACTTAGAATTCTCAAGATTAGGGACTTAGTCGATCATCCTCTTTCTTATTTGTAGGCATTTTCCTTTCTATGGGCCTTAAATCATCTTGTAATTTAGTAGTTTGGCCTTTATTTCCTTTCATGAAGTTTGGGATATTACATAAGACATCTACTCACATACTCTGTAATGTCCTACTACTGCATTCTGGGCCACCAAAATAGCTTCTTTCATTCATGATACATTTTTGTCATTCCAGAGTGGATAGTATATCTACTTATATGAGCCTCATCTAATATCTTTTACCTTAAAGTAGGTTTTAGAGGGATATAATATCGATCTTTGAACTTTACTCTTCCTTCAAGGGTCTTATTAAATTCTCTAGCTCCCTCTTGACGCATCTGAGTCTCTATGTTCTATGCAAACTGATCCACTTCCTGAGCTTCTTTGATCTCATCCTCTATATAACTAAGGAGCTGAGTAATACCATATCTGTCAGGCTATATGATCCTACCTAGTTGGCACACTTGATAAAACTTTATTATCGTAATGCAATGGAAATGGATCAAAAGATTTGTGATTTCCAAGGATTGCACTATAGGGTGCAACCCCCTCTATGGAGCTGTTTATACTACTAGTTACCTAGCTTGTGATTAAGTTTCTCTTTTAAATGAAAACCGTTTTTGTTTCAAAATTGCTATGTACCTAAGGCTAATTACAAAATAAAATTTATTTTTGGTATTTTTAATTGAGTAAGACAGTAAAAGCAGAATTGAAGTGTAAAAGGTGTTGGATGATGGATTTCCTCTTGAAAATGAATGAGGATATCATACTTCACAAAAGATTAGGGAACGTAATAGTTTTCACACTAAGTTTTGTAATGAAAACCCCAACAACTTGCTGGGTCAGAAACTCCATGTAATGAACTCCATTCCATGAAACCCTTTAAAAACACTTAGTGTGTGTACGGAAGTCGCAAAGTGAAAAATTCAACTCAACACAATATCACCTCTAAAATCAAGCACAACTAGAAATATAGAAGAGGGTAACAAAGATCTCATTGAATAGGTAGGAATGAGACTTCACTCTACCACGTCAAACACAAAGCAAGTTCAATACACAAATAATCCAAGTTTGACTCGATTGAGACCAAGCATTTACGTAAAATTACAAGTTCTAACTCAACAACTATGTAATCCATAACATAAACAGATTGAAAACTAATACTCCCCTTTCAGAACATCGAACTTAGGCCAACTTCATCTCCAGGAGGAAGGTAGATGCTCAGCTACTCATGTGTAGCGAAATCGGACTCCGGATGAATGATTGGAGGTGCATGGATGAATTAGGGATAAGATGGGCTGAGATTAAGGTTGTGTGAGTAGAGAGATTGAGAGAAAATGTGAAGTGTGAGTGTTCTCTGCCTCCTCCTGCCCTCCCTGCTCAAACCTTACCCTAATTGGCATATACTAACCGCCTAGGGTTGGATCCAAGAAGATGGGTCGGGTTTTATTTCCATTTGGAGCCTGATTCGTTATTGATTCGCAATACTAATCGTTTATGAATTACGTCACGACGAACTTTCCTAGAGCTGCTTTCCTCATTCTTGACTTGAGTTCCTGAAATGAAATAGTAAATATTTGAAGTATCTCTTGCTCATTATGGAAATTAAGTACAATTATATCATTATTCATGGTAAATGCACCCAAAATCACACTAATAAAAATCAACAACTCTAAATCTCAAATTAAGCACAAGAAGGGTCATGAAGGGCTGAAATTGAATCAAAAACTTTGGAAATTCAAGTACAAATATAGTATAAATAAAGCTTAATCACTATACTTGTAACTGATTCAGTATACACCAATCTTTAAGGTTTTCTATCAGCCTCTGTTCTTTCATCATCATCATAGCCACGTATGCTGTCTTTGTACTCATTGCATCGACAACTACATTTGCTTTGCCCGGATGATACTTTATCTAGTGTGTGATCCTCCTTATATCATTATTGAACCACTCTAGGGCCTTAGATAACTCAAATTGACCAAAGAGGTGAAATAAAAATTTTCAACCCAAGTTACTATTCATTCAGTCAATTTTCTAGATTTCTGACCTAAATTTCAAAATAAATAACTAATTCTTAAAAAATCAAAATTAAGTGCTTCCAATTTCTATATGAAGCTTATAAAATTCCCTATAAGGGGAAAATACTCATTTGTCCAAAACCTTACCCAGTTAATACAGTTTATTACGTGAAGATGCACTGTTCATATGGTCATTTTCAATTTTCCATGTTTTTCTCTTAACTTTGAAAAGCCATAACTTATTGTAAAAAGTCCAATTCCCGCAAACTTTGGCTTGTTTTAAACCTTACCATATGACCTATTTTTCCACCAAATTTCAGATCAATTGGGATTCACTTACTATTTTTCTTCACATCTCAAAGATTGGGAACTTTTAAGGGTTTTGGACCCCTTTTATGAAAACTTTCACCTTTCATGCTTCACTAACCTTCTCCTTTCCCTTGCTTGAATTTTCACCTAGGAATAGTTAGTTGGAGAGAGTGAGATTTCATTGAAATCTCAATAGCAAAGCACACTAACACAAACACAAATGTACATGACAATTCTTTATAAATAAGTGTCTGATCAAGATCGTATGAAATGTACAAATAAACCAATATCATGCATATGGCTATAGCATTCAAAATCACACATTCATACACTTATCAACACAACTTTTCAATCAACACAACTTTTCAACCCAAAATCATGCACAATTCACAAACTATTTTCATTACAACGTAGCATTGAGTTAGGAGTTTTTCTACCTTGATTTCTTAACTTTCCTTGAAATTGGAAGCTATCTTGTTCAACTTTGCAAATGGTTTCTTGCACAATTCACTTCCCTACATAATTCATAGAATAATGGTCATTAATTACAAGCCATTTTCAAAGCAAGAAACACTTTAAAATCAAGCCAAACTTCCTCTTGAACTTTTACAAACCCTACAACATTAAAACTTGCTTAATTGATTTCCAATGCTTCCCAAATCTTTTTCTCACTTCCACCCTACACAATTTTTCATTCTAAAGCTAATGGAAGTATCAAAATCATGGAAATCAGACTCTCGAACAAGTTCTAGATCTGACCGAAAAATAGAACCGAGGAGGACAAAGTGATTTTTTAAACTTTCTTCACATGTAGTGAAATATTCTTGATCCCAAAATCATTGTTCAGCTAAAAAAAAAAACTCTTCCTCATCAAAACTAAAATTGAACAACACCTCCCCTAATTCTTCATGATTCCAAAAATTCATACAAGCAACAAACTCAAGCAATATATACATCAATCAATTCCTTATCATGCAAGGAGTGATTTGCAACTAATCTTTTCTTCTAAATCCCTCTATTTTCTCATTTTCACTCTCAAGAACCCTAACTTTTCAACACCGAAATGAGAGATTTAATCAAGAATCTAATCCATTAGAAGTGTAGAGGGGGTTACAAGGATCAGGAATATATATAGGATTGGGTGGTGGAACCTCTTACCTTGAAACTTTTTGAAGCTTTTCTCTTCTTTTTCACAATAAAAAAATGGCGTCTTTGCTTGCCCTTTTCTAGTTGAAGAAACTGTCCAAGAATGAAGAAGAAAGAGAAGGAAGTGCAATATCCATGTTTTTCTATGATTGGAATTGAAGGTTAGACCGGTAATTATGAGATGATTTAAGGCCTATAGATAGGAAGTACAGAAAAAGAGAATGTCAATAGATAAGAGAGATCATAATTAAGTCCCAAGATCTTGAAATTTTGAGTAAAAATGAGCAAGGGCAAAATGGTCATTTGATAAAATGACCAAGGGTAAAATGGTCATTTCGAATAAAAAGGGAATTAGTCATAAATAGTAAGGGCAAATTTGAAATTTAGAAAAGAATAGAAAAAGCAAGGGCATAATTGGAATTTTGAAAAAAAATGCCTTAAGAAAAGTAAGGGCATTTCGGTAATTATGAAAATATGTAAGGGTATTTTGGTAATTTGACAAAATCAAAGTCAACAGTCCATATACGCCAAAATTGACAGATGCCCAATAGAAAGAGTACAACTAACAGAGCAAAATAGTGGGTCTCATATTTTTTAGATTCGGACTAAGTTTCTGTCTATAGAATTTTGAAGGTTAAATGGCCGAAAAATAATTATTTGAGATATCAGATGACCTCAAACAATTGATTTTAAGATATGGAAAATTTAAATGAATTTTCTAAGATTTAATAAAATTATTAGTCAGTATCCGGTAAAGGCGATTTCCCGAATTAGGAGGAAAAAGATCCAAAAACCCTGGAAAAAGGATTTTCTTTGAAAATTAATAATAGACAAACTGGGAAGCAATTTGAGGAACGAAAAAGGGCTAGAGTATCAGTGAGAATTCTAGAAATTTTTAATACCTGAAATCTAAATTGCTCATCGGTGGCATTTTTTCAAGGTTTCATAAAGGGTAAGGAACCCTGTTAAATTTAGAGCAGTTCTAGGGGTATTTTGGGGATAAAACTTTTGCCACATGTATAAGGAAAATGAGGAGATGAAATGAGGAAGAAAACATCTCCAGGAAATTAGAGAAATATTTACTGGAATTAATTTACTTAAATCAGTGTAACTTATAACCGAAGAAAGTAACTAAATGGTAACCGGTTCAGTTAGGGTAACCAAGTCCCTAACCATTGGTTACTCTCATTAATTATCACTTTTTACCAACCAATAGGATTCAAGCACATGTTGTAAAGGTTGGATTAATCCTAGCTATAAAATCTAACTTGCTAATCAAGACAAAATCACAACATTTCATGAGATTTCAAGGTAATTATTAAAAACACTATTTTTCCTCTTCTCTTCCCATAATTGCCGTCACTTCTCTCCTCCCCTCCAAGCTGAAATTTTCACCATTTCCAAGCTTCCATTGAAGAAGAAGAAGAAGAGCTCACATACAAGGTAAGCTTCCAATAAACCAAACCAACCTATTTTCTTAAGCTTTGAAACCTCCTCTACAATTCTATTGGTTTATATTTTTGATAAATCCTCTCTTTTGTGAGATTATAAAGTTAGGGTTCTTGAGTCATAAATGCAAGAGAGGGAGTTAGAGGAAACCAAAGGTTACAAAACACTCCTTGAGTGTCAAGGAGCATTTTGATGTATATATTTGTTTGGTTTGGTGGTTGGTTGTTGTTGGTTAAAAGTTTGGAAACCCTAAGGTTAAGGAGATGTGTGGTCCTTGTGTTTATTGATGGGGGAGATTTGTGTTTGGGTTATATGATGCATGAATGATGGATTGGAAGCAAGAACATGTGAGTATGTATGAAGAAATTTGAAAAATCCTAAACCTCATAATTGTTATGTTATTCGGCAGATTTAAAAAGAAATAGAGGGAGTGGGATTTTGATTCTCCCAATGGGTTTAGAATGAAAAACTGTGTAGGGTAAAAGTAAGAAATGGATTTAGGAAGCATTTAAAATCATAAAATCAAGTTTGGAAGTTGTAAGGACCTTAAAAAGCCAAGAGAGAATTTTGTTACATTTTTGTAATTTCTTGCATGGTTAATGATATGAGAATGATGGATATGTTATTGAATCATGTTTAGGAACTTGAAATACTCGAGCATATTTGGAAGGTTAATCAAGAGAACTCCAAGTGTAAGGGGAAAGCTAAGAACTTAATGTAGCAAGACTACTAGCTTCTCTTAAACTTTTCTTGTGAACTTAATTGTGAATGGTGCATAATTTTGTGATGATTGAAGTTGATGCTATGTGTATGATATGTGACTTGATTGCTATGTCCATATGTATGATAATCTATAGTTTGAACATGTCACATATAGCATGATCACACATTTATTTGAAGTTATGTTATGCACATTCACAATGTTTGTTAGCTAGTTTTGCTATTGGGATTTTTCAAAGTCTCATTATCCCCCAACTAACCATGCTAGGTGCAAGTAAAAGCAAGGGTAAGAGCAAAGTTAATGGTGCTTGAAGGTGGCATAATTTGATGTTCTTGCTTTTAAAATTTTGGTGATATGATGGAACTTTATTTGCAAGATGATGTAGTCTTGAAATTATAAACCTCTACTTGGTTAGTAAGTAGATATATGATAATGCATGCATGAATATATGCTAATATATTAAGGAAGTGCCCATGCATTGCAAGAGGTTGAGTTTTAACGCAATTAACTGTATCAATTGGGCAAGTATTTGGACTAGTGAGTATTGTTTCCTTGTAGATCACTCTATAAGCCTCAAATAGAAATTGGAATCACTCAATTTTGATTTTTCTAGAATTAGTTATGATTTTTCAAAGTTAGGCCAGAAATCTAGAAATTGACCAAACGAATAGTAACCCTTTTTGAAAATTTTCAATTTCACTTCTTTGGTCAATTTGAGTTATCTAAGGCCCAAAAATGGTTCATTAAGGATCTATTATGAAGCTTATAGGGGAAATAAGGAGCGCCACAGGAAGGGCCCCATTAATTACATGTGTAAATGTGTTGGATGCCTAAGATTAATTCATACTTTAATGAATGATCCATGGGGTCATATTTGGTCACCCCAAACACAGATTTTTCTACCTTAAAACTGATCCGTTTGGGCTGGAACTAAGACCACAAAATCCTAATTACACAAATTAAACTAAGGGGCAACCAATTACCATGATCTGGTTACAACTTTTACGAGTAAAATAACTTTATTCCGGTAACTTTTCTACTTGTTTGGGGACCTTTTTAATTCTCTTTTACTCTCCAATTATCACTAACTCATATGACAAAATAATTGTCCCAATAATACCCTTGGAAATTCTCAAATTTCTACAGGGTTACTTAACACTGTTGACATACTGAAAAACGGTCTACTAACATGCAATTGAGTTTTAGTGTATTAAAATTTTCTAGAATTTTCACTTATACTCGAACCCTTTTTCTTTCCTCAAATTGCTTCCCGGAATATCTGTAATTAATTTTCAAAGAAAATTCCATTTTCCAAGGTTTTCAGGTCTTTTTCCTCCAATCCAGGAAATCGCCTTTATCGTATTTTGGGCAATAATTTTATAAAATACTAGAAATTTCATATTACTTTCTATGCCCTAAACTCAGATATTTGAGGTCTCCTATTTGCAATAACTTTTTACTTCATTTACTGTATTCTTTCTAGCCCTATATGCATTGTTGACCTTAGATTAATTATTTTACTATTTATTGATTTTGCTGCTAGGATCCTAAAGTATAGTCAGATTAAGTATTGGCGGGACAAATTCTATGTTTATGTTTGGCTTTAATGACATTTAAAGTTAGATCAATTGATTGTTTTCATAAACGTTGTAGTAAAGTATGAATTTGGTTTAAACGAGTAGGGTTGCTTTTGTTCAAGTAAGAAGGAGACATAATATTTGACATCATATTTTTTTGGCACTTGCACAAACTCTTATCCTATTGCTAGATACAAACTATATACTTAATTATTATAAAATCACACGTAGCTTCAAATAAGCACAACAATGAATACACACAACAAAGTTACAACAGATATAGATTATTTCCATCGAATGAGTTCTGTACATAGTAGATAATTATGACTTCTAATAACACATAAATCTTGATCACAATTTAACTTTTATGTTATTCCATTAAACTCTCCACCTATTTAGATGACAATTAGTATCCCCATACTATATTGCTTCTTTTGATGCAAATATATCTATAACATAGTATATAGTGACTATGTATGAGATCATGTTTGAAGGAGCCCTAAATCCGCAACACTGAGGAAAGCATAACAATGCACTCCCATATTGTGGGCTAGGATTAATTTGTGTGTAAGCAAATTGTATCAGTGTGGTTCGATATTAGATAAACGTGACTAAATACGTAGACCCAGACTTTTCTCGCTTCCTACATGTTAATGCTGAAATTCCTTCTCGTTACCTATACCTTTCTTACTTCCTACATGGTTGGGGTGCTATATTATATCAATCACTGGTAATCTTCTTTGTGGAGTTATTTGTGAATGATAATGACTACACACATACAAACCTATTACTATCTACTAACTGTATACTATGTTATTAATACAAATCCCACATATGTTCAATTAAGCCCAACAATAATTTAGCAAAGGTGATTGAAATGTTGGAAAAAATATTGTTTAGCGATAGTGAATATGCTGCATGAAACTAATAAATACATGTTGTGTAAAGATTAGTCAAAAAAAGTGGATTTTTATTATTTACGTATATTTGAGTTATTATTGCCTAAGACCATATCTGTGTATGTATTGGTTTTATTTAAACATACAAAATCAGTTAGTCACCAAAAATTTAATCAAATTTAATATATGGAAGCCTTAAAATTCACGTACCCAGTTGAAGTTAGTTAGCATACAAGTTATTTTAAAAGTAAGGTGTCACACTAACTAACAAGCAAAATATAATTTTTTTTAAAATGTCCATATTAATAGGAAGAGAAACACAAGAAATTCTTTTAACTCCATTAAATTTAATGTGATATATTTTTGGAGTTGCAGTTCTCTTGAAAAGCTATTTATGCTAACAGTGGAAATAATATATTGAATTCGAAAAAAAGAGACCTCAATGATCAGCACTCTTGTATCCTAACATTAAGGACTTTAACTTTGTTTTAAATAATTCGTACAAAATGGTGTCAAAAAATGATATAAACCATAATATTAATAAGTGAATTGTGTATCATATATTTAAGAATTATTTGGCTACATTTTTTAAAGAGTTATTAAGACAATATCATTCTTTTTACTACTAGTAAAGCATTAGTTAATATATTGTGAACGTAATAGTACATAATTTTAAAAAGTTCAGTTGAGGGCATGCATTGTGGGGATACCTACATGAGCTTTTGCTTAAATCAACCTACTTGAAGCCATATATTAACTGCTCACAATGACATGGTGTGGATCAATGTAGTAATTAATAAACATAATAACAATGCATGCCCCCTTCAATTTTATACACTAAAACAAACTATACATTGATGATAATTTCATATTACAACTTCTATATTGTTCCTCAATAGATGCATGCATCAATTTAGTTCTGACTAGACTGGATTTATGATCACATTAGTTATGTTCTTATAATTGCGAACAACTAACTTTCCTGCAGTGTAAATGTAAATATAATGGGTTAACAAAATCGAGATAACTTAAGTGCTTATGCTTTCATACATACATGACAAGTGTTTATTTTTATCCTTAACTCAATACCTTCATATTTATCTACCTTGCAAAATTGAACCAGCAACGAAGTTGTTCTACCCATGCTTTTGACGAGCATCTTATATGTATTATTTGCCACATCATCAAATAGAAGACACTTGATAATGTTGCCCCTAAATGAATGAACAATGGTCAATCACCATAACATATGATGTTTTAAAAATATGTATGATGGGAGGGTTATACCTGCAATCTGACAGTTTCAACTTTAGAGTAGCCAAAAAAGAATCTCCTTGCTCATAAAGTTTAAGTGGGCCGAAATCAGTGATGAATCCCAAAACACTAAGGTAAGAAATTTATCAGCATGCATGTTTTCCTTATTCAAAACGAACAATTAAATACAACTTGTGGTACTGTTTGTTGGTTCTTACCTATTAAGTAGGTTGTCAATGGTTCCTGTCTTATTAGCTTATCAAGGGGAATAAGATTAGAAGCATTAGTGGGTATATCGCTACCTACATATAGAAGTACTTTAGAATATTTGTGGAAGAAAATAAAAAATTAATGAGCATATGGCTTAAACGCTGCATATCTATCTGTCAGTGTAGGATTTGACCAAGAGGGGGTGAATTAGTCACTTTTTAAAATTAAAATCACAATGTATAGAATTAAAGCAACGTCACTAAGTGAATAGAGAGTGAGAAGATAACACCAGAGATTTATCCTGGTTCAGTCCCCTTGACCTACTTCCAGTCCTCTAAACTCCTCTGAGATTTCACAATCCACTAAATGCAACAACAGAAGGCTCCTCATGCCTTTACAATGGGAACTCACTCCCCTATACAGTTTTCACTAAAACAGAGTATCGCACACTCTGTTTTCTATCTCAACATCAGCCCAACAAGCTTAAAGTCCCAACCTTGAGTCACTCATAGATTTACAATACATGTTAGCTAGAAAAACTCTCTCAAAAGATTAGATAGCAAATATTGAAGCTCAAAATGCAGAAATGAACGATTTACAGAGAACGTAATAAATTTCATTAAGTGTGCTGAATCACAAAATCATTTTGGCTTACAATACTCGAGTATTCAAATCTACTACTCCAGTGTTATCAACATTTTCTCCAAAAACTCAAGTATTGTCTGAAAGTATTTATTTTATCACATGAAAAAGTTCAATACTCGAGTTTCACAACATAGCACTTGAGTATTTTCAATACTTCCACACAAACTTGTTTATTAAAGCATGGAACTTGAGTAATTTGAAATCAACAATAAGTTAAGCATCATAATTTCTTAAATCATTTTGTTATCATCAAAATATGGCATCTACACATAATTTGCAATTCTACGTGCTATTACAGGAGACTCAATCTGCAACATTAAGTAAGGTTCACAATTTGCAGAATTATTGATCTAAACCACACTCATAATTTGGAATGAGGCACCTATGGCAAATAAGTATTACTTTGAAGCACTTGATATAACATTGTGGAACATTCTAAGTATGATTGATCATAATACAGTAAATAAACCTTTTGGTGGAAAGATGGTTATACTCGAAGGATATTTTAGATAGATCCTTCCTATTATACCAAGAGCTTGTTGTGAAGATATAATGTTTGCCACTATTAATTCATCATACTTATGGAAGGATTGCAAGGTATTTGCATTTACTAAGAACATGCGATTGCGTAAATGTACTTCTACACATAGTAGCCAAGAAACAATTCCATTTCCAAAGTGGAGAGTCTCTGTTGGTGATGGGAATGTTAAAATTGAAGGTGACACGGATGATGAAATTCACATCCAAACTGATCTATTGTTACTTCTTCAGGTGACCCATTGGAATGCATTGTCCAAAGCACTTATCCTAATTTACTTGACTATATAGAGGATAGTTCATGTTTTAGAGAGCAAGCTATTTTAATTGCAACACTATCTATTGTAGATGAAGTTAATAATTGCATGTTATCAAAAATACCAGGCGAAGTAGTTTAACTAAGTGCAGATAGTGTTTCAGAAAAAAAGAAGGGGTATCTAGTTCAATGGCATAACTTCACACAATTGAGTTCTTAAACACAATAACTATGTTTGGACTACCCAACCACATCATCAGGCTAAAAGTGGGTACTCCAATAATGCTCATGCGTAACATTGATAAATCCTTTGGATTATGCAATGAAACTAGACTCATCATAACACGCTTGGAGAAGCATGTCATTAGAGCAGAGATTATCACTGGAACCCATATAGCTATACATGTTTTACTCCCACATCTCAACATAACGCCCTCCGATTCTTCTTTGCCTATTCCTTGTGCAGAAGACAATTTCCAGTGCTCTTACCTTTTGCTATAACCATTAATAAGAGCCAAGGTCAAAGTTTACTCCATGTTGGATTATATCTACCATGACCTGTTTTTACACATGGTCAGCTATATGTGGCAATATCTTATGTGCAACAACAAGAATGTCTAAAAATCCTAATCCTAGATGATAAAGGATAATACATGGATAAATCCTCCAATATTGTGTATAGGGAATTTTTTTACAATATTGAAACTTAGATTACTAATATATTGTTGGATCTATCATATGCAACTCATTTAAGACATTTAGTCAAAAAAGAATGATTGCTTGCCTTATGTTCATTCGTTGGCCCATTCCTACTGTAAATTGTGCAATTTAACATTTATTACTTCAGATCATATTACATATCCAGTACCACCTATTTTCATTCCTCAATATGCTATGAAGATTAAATGTTTACAAAGAGTATTTGTGTTATACTGGTTATTTCTATTATTGATGAATATATCTACATCATATTAGATTCTTTTTCAATGGATATATCTATGAAAAATTACACTTTGTCCAAATCTATTTTTGGTCATTTGCAACTCTCATTGGATTTATAGGACATACATGCATTGATACTCCTTGTGACAATGCTACATTCATTAGCCAGGTTATAATGCAGCAACCTTTTGTCAACATTTTTTACTTCTTATAGCTAGCTCCCATATTATGCACTTCACTTACATCTATCCTATGCATTCTCATGCATTGGAAATTGTATGGTGTACCTAGACTTTGTTTCAACATTGAAATGTTGAAAGTAATGGTATTAGTCATGCTAGCAATGAACCATGCATTCCATTGTCAATAACATTTTATATTTTTAAATGTCATGTAAGAAATGCTTTAATGCAACCGACATTTTGTAATATCATATCATAAAATTGTTACAAGATTATCTATTCAAGAGGATGCATCCCTCTGCCAATAATGCATTTAATTTTCATATGCAAGGCCACATATAACCATGTAATGCAGGACCCCATATTTTCTTAACTGTTTGTGGGCTCTCTCAAAGAATCTTAATCTTGTAGCACAAGTACTTCAAAGACTCGTCACCATTCTATTCATCTCGTGTATTGCATATGTATTAGACTAGTTGCTATTTAAACGGAACGTCCCCTTCCCCACCTCTATCCTGGGAAAAGGATAAGAATGGAAACAAGACAGGACAGATGATAACTCTATTACCCCAAATATCCATTACTAGGAGGGGATATGGAACATGCTGTCTCGTTCTCATGGAGGCATGTGAACAACTCTAATTTTGATGCCATTGTGTATATATGATTCAGCCCAAATTTATAGCCATTCATACCAATTTTAAATATAAGTTATACTTAAAAGTGTGGGAAAATCTCATTGCAAGATATATGAATTACCAAATTCTAAAATGAGTAACTAAATTTAACAAATCCTACATTAGGTCAGAAAAATATGAAGAGACAATTGTAGCACTCAAGTATCGTTTTGCTTGAGTTTCTTTTCCAGTTTTGTTCATATGTACTCAAGTATTGATTGAAGTACTCGAGTATCATGCAAAAAAATTCAATTTTGTTCTTCATTCTTATCTATATTCAAGTATTCTTACCAAATGCTCGAGTATTTAAACTTCTATTTAAGTATCCTTCAAAGTGATCAATTTTCTTTAGTAACACTTCTATTAAAACTCAAGTGTTGCTTGAAGTGATTTTTCCCAATTTTTCAATGAAAAAACAGAGACCTGAAAAATTTAATAAAACACTCCAAAGCTTAAGTTAGTAAATGGTTATTCATCAAAACAATTTAAATGAAATAGATTTTACTTATAATTCATTAGGATTCAACATTCCCAATTCTCTATGTATATATGCATGGTTGTTCTCTCATAAGTGGTTTGGTAAAAATGTCAACCACCTAAATATGTTTTGGAATGAACACCACTTTTACATCTTTTCTCTGTAGATGATCTTAGATAAAGTGATGATGAATATCAATATGCTTGGTCCAAGAATGATGTACATGATTCTTGGCAAGGCTGATAGTGCACGTATTGTCATAGAATATGGGTATTTTTGTGAAGTTCATTCCAAAATCTTGAGTTGTTGCTTCATCTAAGGCACTTAAACACAACAACTAGTAACATCAATATATTCAGCCTTAGTTGAGGATAATGAGACTGTGGATTGTTTTTACTAAACCAAGATAGTAGTGTCTACTAACAAATTGACTTTAACCACTTGTGCTCTTTCTATCACTTTTATCTCCTACATGATCAGAGTTAGAGTATGAGATAAAATATTCATCGTTGCCTTTTGAATACCATATTCCTATATCAGTGGTACCAACAAGGTATTTGAAAATTCATTTCACGGTTTCAACATGAGATTCTTTGGTGCAGCTTAGTATCATGAACATATTCCTACACTAAATTGGATATTAGGTCTGCTAGCTCTTATATATAGTAATAACCCTATCATTGCTCTATAAAGTTTAATGTTGTAGTTTTTGCCATTTTCATCTATATCAAGAAGAGTCATGGAACTCATGGGAGTATTCACACTCTTGCTTTGATTCATGCCAAACTTCTTCAATAGCTCCTTCAGGTACTTGGTTTGGTTTATGAAGATGCCATTCTTTTTTGTTTGATTTGAAGTCCAAGAAAGAAATTTAATTCTTCCATAATTAGCATTTCAAATTCTCCCTACATGGTCTTGGTAAATTCTTAACAAAGATCATCGTTATTAGCACCGAATATTATTTTATCTGTGACACTCCTTAAACTTAACCTTTAGCTTCATTATAACATGATTTAGAACCAAAAGGAAGCCTCACTTTGATCAAAAGGTCCAAAAGTTTCAATTTAAAAACTTTCAACTTTTTGAAAGTTACTATTCACTACTTTTTGGACCAACTTTGAAAATTCATAAATAATTATAGAAAAATCAAAAATTGAGTGCTTCCAATTTCTATTTGAAGCTTGTAAGTTCCTTTATAAGAGAAAAATACTCACTGAGTCATGAAGTTTCCCAATTGATACAGTTAATTCCTGAAAAAGCACTGTTCATATGGTCATTTTCTGTTTCCCAGGTTTTTCAGTGATTTTCTTCAAACTTTGGAACTTCATAATTTTCTATAAAAAACTCCAAATTCATTGTTCTTTGGATTGTTTTAAAGCTTGCAATGTGAACTATATTTCTGTACAATTTCAAATCATTTGGAGTCCATTTGCTCTATTTCTTGATAGGTCAAAGTTAGGGGTTTGACTAACTTAACTTCAACAATTAGCCAAACTTTTCAATTTCAAACTTTGCCATTTGAAACCCTAACTTCTAATCCACTTTTAATCATACTTAATCATGTAATTAGGGTTCCTTAACCATCACATACTAGCTAAACATTCATAGGTTTACGCCACATATTACATGCCATAAATATATTCCAAAATGTTCCTATAATTACAACATAATTTCATGATCAAAATCATGAGAATTTCCTTGCTTCATGCATCATAAACTTTCTCCTTACCCTTTGATGAACTTATACCTATAAATGGTTAATGGGGGAGGGTGAGATTTTTGGAAATCTCAATAGCAAAGCTTGCTAACATACATATAAAATTGTATGACATGCTTCAAGTTCATAAATTTAGGTGTAACAATGCAAAATGTGTACCAAGCACATATCAATGCATATGGCCATAGCATCATGTCACTCATAAACACATTTCAACAATGTCATAAAGTCATGCACATGATTAAAGTAATTTCACAATAATGTTAGAGAAATTTAGAAAACTTTGCTACCTTTGATTCTTAACTTTGCTCTTGATTTTGTAATCTCCTTTGATCACTTTAATAGTCACCCTCTTGAACTAAATTCTTTCCTACAAGATGGACAACATAATGGCCATCAAACATATGACATTATCCATGCAAGAAGAAAATGTGAAATCCCCTTAACCATTCCCTTGCATTTTCTAAGTCTTATAATATCAAACTTATCTCTAAATTTTTCCAAGGCTTCCATAAACTTGTGACCACTTATACCCTATACAAAAAATCATTTTGGATCCATTGGAAGCTTCAAAATCATCAAAACAATTAATCTTCCTTAGGTTCCAGGTCAGGCTGAGACAATGCACACATATTCAACAATATGGATTTTTCAACTTCCAACACTTATACCACTTGATTCTTGTTTCCAAACTCTCATTCATGCATGAGAAAGCATGATTTTAACTCTCCTACTTCAAGTGGAAAATTGGGCAGCACCTCCCTATTTCCTCATGTTTTCCCAATTTATAAAAATCATAAAACAACCACCAACAATCACAATATATATATATATATCAATATGCTCCTTTCAACAAGAGGAGACATTTGCAACCAATTGATGGCTTTAAATCCCTCTCTTTCTCAGTTTTCTCTCAAGAACCCTAGGTTATGGAACTTGAAAAAGAGAGACCAAATCGGATTTTGAAACCATGGAAGAGGAAGAGGAGATCACAAGGAAGAGATTGATATATATCACAAGGTGTTTCTCTTACTTACCTTAATTTTCCACCAAGTTTTTCTTTCTTCTTTGCTCCCAACAATGGCGTATTTGCTTCTCCAATTTCCGCCCAAAATGAGTCGGTCCAAATGGCTGGAGATGGAGGGGAATTTTGCTGATTTAATTCATGCATTAATTGGAATAAATGGC
Source organism: Vachellia pachyceras (assembly GCA_025593235.1). NCBI lineage: Eukaryota > Viridiplantae > Streptophyta > Magnoliopsida > Fabales > Fabaceae > Vachellia > Vachellia pachyceras. The sequence goes on from JANTPZ010091992.1 coordinate 33,392, forward strand.
TAGGATTTAAGCTTGCAACATAAGTGTGATCTAAGGGATGAGATTGTGCCACACATGTGCCACATGTTCGCTTCTCCTTAGCCCTTAAAAGGTGTCATAATTGCTGTAATTTTTCTGGTTAGAATCTGGTTACTCTAACCAAATTGAGTCCCATTCGGCTACTTTTACCAATTGCACTTTTTACCGGTAAACTTAACATTATTCCGGTAAATCTTTTTCTACTTTTCTGGAGATATTTTCTTCCTCATTTAATCTCCATATTTTTCATCTTGAATATAACAAAATTATTATCCCCAAAATACCCTTTACTTTTCTCAAATTTTACAGGATTAATTTTTCCTGTCCAAAATCCCTGAAAATGTACAATTGGAGAACAAAATTCTTTTAGGGCCTTGAAAAATACTATATTTTTCATTGATTCTCTAGCCCTTTTCCTTTTTCCAAAATGCCCTCTAGAGTATCCAAAATTAATTTTTGAAATAATTATATTTCGTGGATTTTCGGGTCTCTTCCCAATTTTATGGAAAATCGTCTTAATCGTACACTGGGTAATAATTTTATTAAATACTATAAAATTTAACGGATTTTCCATATTTTTGTCTAAATTTTTGGAGGGCTCTTGATACCTTGAATAATTATGTTTCCCCTTTTAGCCCTTCAAAATTATATAAATAAAAATCTATTCAGAATTTGGAAAATCCGTGTTTCGTGGTTGTGATCAGTAAGTCAGGCTCTATCTATTAGGCATCTGAAAATTTTGGTCAACAGTTGACTTTTGACTTTGTCAAATGACCAAAATGCCCTTCCACTATCTCATAATTACCATTTTGCACTTACTTTCTCTACTTTTTGCAAAATTACCATTTTGCCCTTACTTTTAATACTGAGAGACCTTTATGCCCTTAGTCTTTTATTAAATGACTTATGGGTCCCTTCCCAAAGGTCACCCATCCTCACATTACTCTAGGGCAAGTACACTTGACTTTGGAATTCCTAGGGAACTCCATTCACTAAGACAGATCTAACTTTATAACTTCCAGCCATAACTTTCCTTTCTTTATGAGCTATTTACCTCAGATTTCTCTTTTCATTTTCTAGTTATCGGATTAGCATTTATTTTAGCTAGCAGAAAAATTTATGGATATTACATTATCAACATATATTTGAATAATCAACATATCTTATTTAGAATGTTTTATAAATAAAGTAGTGTCAACTTTTCCTCTAACAAAACCTTTGATGATTAGGAAGTTGCTCAATCTTCCATACCAAGCTCTAGAAGTTAGCTTTAGACAGTAGGGAGCTTTCTTTAGTTTATAGACATGGTTTTGCTTTGAAACATCTTCAAAACTAGGAGATTGTTCAACATATACCTCTTCCATGATGTATCCATTTAGAAAGGTGTCTTAACATTTATTTGAAAAAGTTTTAAATCTTTAAGACAAGCAAAAGAAAGATGTACACGTATTGCTTCCAATCTAGCCACTGGAGCATACATTTCTTCATAATCAATTCCTTCCTCTTGATTGTAGCCTTTGGCCACTAATCTAACTTTGTTTCTAGCAATTACTGCAGATTCATCAAGTTTATTCTTGAATACCAATTTTATTCTAATGATAGGATTGTCATTTGGATAAAGCACCAAATCTCAAATTTGATTTCTTTCAAATTGATTTAGTTCTTCTTCCATAGTAATAATCCAATCATTATCAAATAAAGCCTCATCAATGTTTTTAGGCTCTATCTCATATATAAATACTGAAAATTGAGCTTCATTCAAAACTTTTCTTCATGTTCGTATGAAACATCCCTATCTAAAAATCCTTAAAATAAAATCCCCATTTATAAATATTAAGAAAATAGTTTTAATGAACTGTCATCTCAATCTAGAGATGACTTAAAGCAATTCAACGAAAAACATATTATCCACAATTGGAACATCCCACATAGGGAGACAATGACTATCAAAGTACCATCAATGGGTGGCATTACTGACTGATATTAGTATGTTCACAACATTATATCTCCAAAATGAGCAAAAAGATATGAAGAGAATGCACAACCTAAATATATAGCAATATGTAGATCTCTAATATAAATATCTCAAAAAGAGGAGACCCTATGACAGAGAGATGCATCACTAGGCCTTTGTCTCTTTTTCTTCTCATTTACTAGTATTAGGGCCCTCTCCTAAAAAATCTTAAAACCACATAATGAGACACAAGGTCCCAGTAACCAACAAATAGTTCATAAAATATACAAGTAGGGTTATAAGAGGTAAAGTAAGGATAAATTTATGTAAAATACATAGTTAACATTGATAAGTCCAATTAGGTTACCTGTTTTATGATTTAACACCCAACATAATAATGTGCATTAAACAGAAGAGCGACATATTAATAACATTTCACATAAATTAACCGAAATTCCAATGGTTATCAATAATTGGCTACCACATATTATGCATGATTCATGATGTATATTGAATAGAAGTGTTGATAGACTAATAAAATAAAGGATTCAGAATTAAAGAAAATGAAAGGAAAGAAAGTTTAAAAGTGTCACTTTGAAAAAGGTAGAAAAGTAGGGACTAAATTATCATTTCGGAAAAGTAATGATATTTTGGTTAATTTGAGGAAAGTCAAAGGGTATTTTGACCAAAATATCATAAAATGACCTCAGGCATAGAAAGATAGATAAAAATTCATTGATCGGTAATTGAGGCATAGTTAAGGTTAAAATGACAAAAATAAACTTTGCGGAAATTTTGAAGGTTATTTAATATTTGGTTATTTAATAAATTTGTAGCCATATATAATTATTTTAAATATCTAAAGGCTTCTAATATTTGATTTCAAGGTAAGGAAAAATATCCTAAGAATTACAGAAATTTTCAAAATTGTTTTGGAGATAAAGTTAGGAACAATTTACCAGAATGGAAAAAATGCCGAAAATCCCTAGAATGAGGGTTTTTAGAAGAAATTTAATTAAAAGCATTTCTTGAAGTAAGTTTGAGATAAAAAATCATGGGAGGTGCAGACAATATTTAATGACCTTATACCAGTTAAGTGATTAAGGAATTCCTGAAAAGCATTTTCAGCAAGATAAAGTAACTTTATGGTAAACTAAAGTAACTTTATCTTCATAAAGTAAATTGTGGAGACTGATATTTGTCACATGTTATCATCTAATGAAAAGACGAAAAGTAAAAAAAGATATTACTGTTGGGATTAGAACATACAAGCAGCGGAAGAAATGATTAAAATTAAAATTATCTAATCCCATGTATGGATCTGCCAAAGGCATTTCGACTGATGAGATAGTATAATACATTTTCGATTCTTGAATTCACAGCTTGCTTTGTATTTGGATATCTTTCAGTTTTCAATGCCCGCGGCCTTCTCAAACTCTTCCGCATTCTTGAACATGATCTCAAGGAGCCGATGCTTTTAATCGTCTCCCGTTACCGGTATCCACGTGAATAGTTCCTAACAATGGTAGCGTGCTAACACTTCTGGCGTCTCACTGTCTCTAGAGTTTCTGTGGCTCACAGTCAAATTCGAATTGCATATATCTCTTGCTCATGAATCCTCATATTTATAGAACTTATGGAGAGCATCATAATCTAATAATATTAATCCTTTATTACTCTTAAAAATATGAATATGATAAAGATAGTCAAGATTAATCTTTCATTAATCTAGAAAATCCGAATCCCAAAAGATATTCAAGATTAGTCTTTATTAATCTTGAAATTCAGATTCCAAAAGATATTCAAGATTAATCTTAATTTATCTTGAAATTTGAATTTCAAAACATATTCGAGATCAATCTTAAAAATCGAATTTCAAAAGATATTCAAGATTAATCTTTATTAATTTGACAAACTAGCACTTTCCAAATGTAATTTTACTTTCTTGTCTTAGCTTTTGCTAGATGTCACGGACCGCTCCAGAGAACCCTAGAACTCTCTAGAGTTCTCTTGTATATACTTAGCGATTCTAGAATTCTCCACACATTTTTCACATGTTTGAATTCAATGTGTAAATATCTAGATATTTCAAGGGAGAGTTCTGGAAGATGATTTTAGGCGGTAGGATCAATTCGATCCCAACCGTCCATTAAGGAGGTGGGAATAGTAAGGAGGTGGGAGTTTGCCTATAAATACCTCACCCCTCCTCATTTGTAACCATCAAGAAATTGTGAGCAATACACAAGCATTCTCCCAAGATCCATCTCTCTCAAGTTCTCTCTAAGTCTCTCCTTAGTTCTCACGAGCTAAGTCTATACTTGTAGGCTTACTAGCAAGTTCTGAAGTGAGGGTTTGCATGAGTCTTGCTAGGCCGCACGGAGCTTCTATCAAGTAAATCACTAAGCTCGTGACAGTTGGTATCAGAGCCAGGTTTTGCACAAGTTCCAGGTTCGAAGGTTGAGAGAAAGAGATGGCTTCAACTACGACCGACGTAGCTCCCCAACAAGGTGCTGGGAAGAAGGCCAAGGATAAGGCCGCCAAGGAGGTGGTCGCTGCTTTAGAAGAGAGGATGGCTAAGTTGGAAGCCACCACATCCGAGAAGATTGAGGATGTTGTCCAACGCATCGAGGGGTTCATGTCCAAGGAGGACGAGGAAAAACTCAGGGGTGAGATGTAGGACGCTCTTCAAGCAGTCACATGAGGGTGGTCCGAAGAAGTGGATACCCTCAAGGCTGAGAACGCTGCACTACAGTCACAGGTGGAGGAGCTTGTAGCGCAAGTAAAGACTTGCATGGCCGCGGTGGCTAATCTAGGGGCTGGCCAAGTGCCTTACTCTTCAAAATCTAACGTCCCCAAGCCTCCTTCCTTCGGTGGTGCAAGGAACGCGACGGAGATTGATAACTTCCTATGGGGACTCGAGGCATACTTCAGAGCAATGGGGATAACTGAGGAAGCCTCTAAGGTAAGCCATGCTTCCCTCTTCCTCAAAGATATTGCTCTTGTGTGGTGGCGTCGCAGGTGTGATGACGTCAAGAGGGGGTCTGAACCAATCCAGACTTGGGACGAGTTCAAGAAAGGCCTCAAGAAACAGTTTTATCCCGAAGATGCGGAGTATGAGGCTAGGACAAAACTCCGCCGCCTCCAGCATAAAGAAGGGCACATCTGAGAATATGTCAAGGAGTTCCAAGAACTACTCTTGGAAATATCAGACATGAGTGAGAAGGATGCCCTTTTCACCTTCATGGATGAATTGTGCGGTTGGGCCAAGACCGAGCTCAAGAGACGAGGAGTCCGAGATCTGGTTTCCGCTGTGGCCGCTGCAGAGTCCCTGGTCGAATTCAAGAAGGAGTCGTCCAAGGGACCCATCAGCAAAGAAGGTCACAATGGCAACGGTGGGGGAGAACGAGAATATTCTCCCAAGAAGGACAGACCGAGTCGTTTCCTTGACAAGGGCCAAGCTAGGAAGGAAGATGCTCCTCATAAGTACTCATGCTTCCTTTGTAACGGTTCGCATCGGGTCTTCGAATGCCCGAAGAAGGGGAAACTCGCTTCCCTCATCATGAAGAAAGAGAAGGAGGAGTCTGAACTTCCCACCATAAGATATCTTGGTGCCCTGGAGACGAAGAGCAAGGAGCCTCTTCAAGGGCGTATGTACGTGAAGGTCCACGTCAACAACCAGTCTTTGACGGCCATGATAGACACTGGAGCAGATTTTGTCTATATGGCTAAGGAGGTCGCTGAGGAGATAAACCTTCCTTATACCAAAGAGGAAGGTTATGTCAAGGGAGTAAATGCAGGGAGTCTCCCCATCCATTGAGTTGCTCGAGACACTCCAATTCAGATCGGAAAATGGAAAGGAAATGCCGATATCATTGTCGTTCCCCTGGATGACAAAAAGCTCTATCTAGGGATGTACTTTATTGATAAGGCCAAGATTGTTCTCGAGTCATTCACCAACACCGTGTACATCAAGGAGGGTAAGCGCCGATACTATGTTCCAGTAAAGCGGCAATTTGATAAGGAGAATATCATCTCTGCTCTCCAATTCTCAAAGGATCTCAAAAAGCAGGAGACCATTGACTTAGCCACCGTGAAGACAGAAGAGGTGGTTAAGAACGATCCAGTACCTAAGGCAGTTCATGAGGTCCTTAGTGAGTTCAAGGACATTGTGCTGAACGAGCTGCCAAAGAAGCTCCCTCCAAAAAGAGAGGTGAGTTTCAATCATCGAGGTTGGGCAAAGACCTCTGATGTAGCCCAATTCTCATGCAAACTCCAAAGGAAGGAGTCCATTGGGTGGAGTCCATTCAAAGCCGTCATGGGTCAACAACCCTTAACCCCCAGTACATTCGCCACAGGGTATAAAGGCCCCAGTCCTCCTGCATACAAGTTTGCAAAGGACTGGAAAGATCAAGCCGACATTACTCGGGCCTACTTGGAGAAAGCCTCCAAGACGAAGAAATGGGCTTACAAGAAGAGACGTTCCAGGCAAGCACCGAGGAACGTCAAGGTTCCACATGACAAGCAAGTCAAGGAGGTACTTGCTGATCAAAAAGTGCGCCACCCAAACCAGCCTCCAATTCGGGAACTACCTTAAAGTGAGGCTAGCCAAGAGCCCATTTCTCAGTCGTGCCAATTTCAGGACAAATCAAGGCGTACGAGGCAAAGACGGTAACGAGGACGTCGCCGGAATAGGTGGGGGAGGATGTCACGGACCACTCCAGAGAACCCTAGAACTCTCTAGAGTTCTCTTGTATATACTTAGCGATTCTAGAATTCTCCACACATTTTTCACATGCTTGAATTCAATGTGTAAATATCTAGATATTTCAAGGGAGAGTTCTGGAAGATTATTTTAGGCGGTAGGATCAATTCGATCCCAACCGTCCATTAAGGAGGTGGGAATAGTAAGGAGGTGGGAGTTTGCCTATAAATACCTCACCCCTCCTC
>JANTPZ010091993.1:0-15203 GCA_025593235.1 Vachellia pachyceras
AAAAAAAATCTTGGAGCAGGGACTTTTTTTGGGCGATAACTAACACTCCTGATAAAAAAGTTCAAACCAACAATCTTGAGTTTGGTTTCATTGCACGCGCATAATTTAGTTAATGATGTTGCAACGAAAAGAGTGAATAATAATTAATTATTACATTGGCAAGTTTATATCATGGAGCGTAAAACAAATACTATAGGGCACTAATTAAACACAAATAAAAGATATAAAGATATATATATATATATATATATATAGGCAACATGTAAATATTTTTTGAATGACCTTACTCAATGCAAGCCTGGAATGATCATTTTGGATTTAAATGCACTTTTACCATTTCAATTTTTTTATAAGTTAAATTATAATTGTAAAATACTTAGAAATGGCCATAATTTATTATTCAAACATTTAAAAAATTGACAACTGTTAACTTCTTTTTTATTGCTTTTATGGATTTTCTAAATGAGAAAAAAATAGTATTTAAAAACAGGCCTGTACAGGCCACAGGCCAGGTCAGGCTGAAAATAGGCCCAGGCTTAGGCCAAAAAATTGGCCTGCACACAAGCCACAGGTCAGGCCAGGCCAGAATCCATACAAACAGGTCAGGCCTGTTTCGAGTGGAGCCTGGCCTGGCCTGGCCTGGCCTGTTCTCACCCTTATGTGTGTGTAGCTCTGTATAGTTAATTTTATTCTTCTAAATGTGAAGAAAAATTTGAACAAGAACAAAAACTCATAAACTCAAAAAAAAAAAAAAGAAATAGGATGGGGTGCAAATAAAAATTATAGTTTATTCAGTTATTAAATTTTGTAATTTTACCTACATTTAATACTAGTTTTAATTTTTTATTTGTGCATAGTGTCTGTTTCATGAGAGATAATCCTTATTCATTAATAAAAGAGAGATAATCTCTATTATTTAAGGTGATGAGACATTTAATTTCTCGCTAAAAATTTAAAATGAAAATTGGTGAAAGGTAAGTTTTATTAACGCGAATAACATGAATTTAAATACCATGTATAAAATCTTGCAAAATAAGGGCATTCTCTGTGAATAAACATATTACACGTTTCTGTCTTGTAAAATTTTTAATTTTGATCTCTTTTTTGATAAGTTTAATTTTGATCTCTACTTAATAGTTAATATAAATTTTGTAAAATTTAGGGGTTTAAATAAACTCCTGACAACCACTCCAATCATATTTAGCAGTAAATCAATAAATAATTGTTAAAAGTATATGAGTAAATAATTAAAATATAAAAATGACAACAATTTAATTCAAATATTGAAATTGAATCCATCAACTATAATATACCATAATCAAAAAATATATTTATCTAGAAAATAAAGAAAATTGTGTGATATTGTTATATATATAATTAGACTAAAGTATATATCTAATCATTTACGTTTACATCAAATTTTAATTTCAACCCTTAAATTCAAAAAGTACAATTTTAATTCTTTTATCTTAATATCGTTAATTTCATTTAACGGAAAACGTTAATTTAATATATTTAAACAATGATTTTACCATTAAATAATAACAAAAAGTTATTAAATTTTAAAATATAAATAATTAAAATGTAAGAAAATTTTATTGATTACTATTTAAATTGAGTCAATCTTTTCCGTTGTTAAGACAAAAGAACTAAATGAATGATCAAATTAAAATTTGATATAAATTTAATTGAATATATACTTTAACTTATATATTTATTAATCATGATGAAATTCGGATGTAATTAACTTTATTTCAAAAGTTCAAAACGGATGAGTGAAATGTAGTTCAATGTTGAATAACAAGTCGGTGCTTGTTTGAAAATGCACTTTGAAGGCCATAGAATACATTTCTATAAATTGAAATAAAATCTATCTCACACATTTAATTTAAAATTTTTAAAATCTTTTTCTCCAAAGAGTACAGTTGCTCTGGTAACGAGAACGGAAAATCTGAGCACAACGACAACGTTTGGGTCTTGCAGATTGGACACGTGGAAGTAGGGTCCACAAGAGCTCGAATCTACAGGAGATTTTCATCTGACGGCCTACAAGTGGCTTCTGCGGAGTGCATGGAAGCACTGGGAAAAATGTTGCCGTCCTTCTCTCGCTCCCTTCACTTCCCGCCTTTCTTCAGTTGTCCAAACTCCGAAAAGGAACGCTTCCGAACAATCTTGGAGAATCCAAATCGTTTTGAGGCAGAGCCATGTGTGGGAGAGCTCGTTGTACTCTGAGAAACGATGACTTCCCAAGGGCTTGTCATCGCAACAATGGTCCTGTTCGTTCCGTCAATATGGACCGGTTGGCTTCCTCTTTTTTGTTTCCGCCGACTTGGCTTTGCTTTTGAAACCATAAGTGATCGATAATTTTGGCTTTGTTTTTTTTTTTGTAACTAAAGACTTCCTGTCGTTTTTGGTTGTGACCTTTTTTGCAACTGTCGAGCCAGTGAGAGAGAATTTGAGATTTGAAGTTGGGGATTTTTTTTTTTTGTTTGCCGTCACCTTTGTATTCACTTCATATGGGTCTGAATTTGATTTCGAGCTTGCCAGCAAGTGAGCGGATTTTTTTATATTGAATTTGAACGCATGCTCAGGTATAGGCCATCATATAATGTGTCTCCGGGATTTAACTTGCCAGTAGTTCGTAGAGAAGATGCATCTGATAGCGAAGGTTGTGTTGTTCATTGCATGAAGTGGGGCTTAGTTCCCAGTTTCACCAAGAAAACAGAGAAACCTGATCACTACAAGATGGCAAGTTTATATCTCTTTAATCTGGTTAGGCTGTAGAAATTTCTTTCTTTATTTTATACGGAAGGGGATTTGAAGACGAGTTATTTCTTGTAAATATATGCTTTTCTCCCTTTCTTTTCCTGCAATCTATGAGCAAGTTTCTGTATTGTCCTTTCTGACAATCTATGAGCAAGTTTCTGTATTGTCCTTTCTGACATTTCTTGTTGGAAAACAAGCATATCAATGGAGTTTGATGTTTTGCAGCTTAAAAATATCAGTTTATTAAAGAAAAAGTGTACCATAGTATATGTAGCAGGGTGATCTTCTTGTACAATCCCTAGGAGTTCTTTAACTTCAAGACAGCAGTAGATTGTACCCTTTGAATCCTGTGTATTTATATTAATGTGTGCTCTGTATTTCAGTTCAATGCTCGATCTGAATCCGTTGGTGAAAAAGCTTCATTTCGCCGTCTTCTTCCCAAATGCAGGTGCCTTGTGGCAGTAGAAGGGTATGTTTCGAATTCTAATCATTTTATGAAATCATGATATCTTATTGTTGTTAGCTTTTGCATGAACTAGAAACACTTCCTATTTATTGAATGGTTCTTTCAAAATCTTGTTGATTTTTCCTCTAATGCTTTGATCTTGTGATGTGCATTTCAAATTTTTAAGTATAAAATCATGGTAGTCAGAATCTTACGATTCACGATTCGAATCTTATGATTCGATTCAAATATTGAGGGAAAAGATTCAACTCCCATGATGAATCTTTTCCTAACAGAATCGCATGTTGTATCTCACGATTCACGATTCGGACATTAAGCGGAAAGATTCGACTTCCATAGCGAGTCTTTCCCCCACTGGAATCTTTCACTCAAGAATCGGAAGAATCGCGTGGCGGCTACTATTTCGATGATATGTGGGAGGAAAATTACCACAATAGTAGCCTTTTGTTCTTACTTCTTCATGAAAGAAATTGATATTTTTGTCGTAAAAACCCCTCCTACTACAGTGCAATCTATATCCAGTCAATGCCCATTGAAACTTCAAGTTCCTATTGTGTGTGAGTTGATTTTTTGCTTTGCTCCCACCTAATTTCTGTACAATCAGATCTATTATTCTATTTCTTTCAAATTTTCACTCATCTGGTCCATGCAGTAAATTTTATAACTATTTTTTTTGGAATTTTGTTTCTCTCCAACCTATTTTACTTTTCTATGTTGTTAGTGGTTCTTTTTTTGTTGTTATTTTGATGGTGGGGGCACAATGACTCATAATTTTTATGAATTTATAAAATAGAAATTTTTGTTTGATGTCTCTTATGTAAAAAATTATATTTATGTTATCTTTAACAAATGATCATGAATCTTACGATTCATGATACGTTTCGATTCACGATTCTAAAAATGGGTTTTCCGATTCACGATTCGTATCTCGATTTGATAACCTTGGTATAGATAAGATCTTGCTTTATTAGTTGTCTTTTAAGTTGATTTTGAAGTTATAAGTTTTATCATAGTTGAAGTTATAGCTGGGCTGAACTGATGGCTAATCTTGACATTCATCCTTATAGTCCCTGAGCAGCTGAGCGTAGTAACAGCTATTGGAATGCATTTCCATGTTTGTTTTGTCTTTTTGTCCTTTTTTCAGCTTGCAACGTAACAATGGTATTAATGATGAATCTTCATGAAGGATTGTGAGGAAAATTTCATCCTGCAACCTTTTATTCTTGAATGCATAGTTCATAAAATCTATATTAATATTAGTAACAGTAATAATAAATATAACCGGAAAAAAAAACATATAGTTTACGCATAAAACTAATGTATTGTTTAGGTAGATATATTTTATGCACTCTTTACTTATCATCATAGCCAATTTTGTTTTTGATAGTTCGATTCTGTTAATTGACACTTGTATATGTACATGTATTTAAGATTTTATGAGTGGAAGAAAGATGGATCTGGAAAACAGCCTTACTACATCCACTTCAAAGATGGACGCCCTCTTGTCTTTGCTGCTCTGTATGATTCTTGGCAAAATTCTGAAGGTAACACTCCTGAAGAAAGATGAAGAATGATATTTGCGTTTTATCTCAGGAATATAAATATTGCTTACTATTGGATGAAGATAGCAATATTCTTTTCTGCAGGTGAGATGCTTTATACATTCACTATTCTCACGACCTCTTCATCTTCATCCCTGCAGTGGCTGCATGGTAAGTGGTGCACTCCTCTCCTGCATGTTGACATGGCTTAAAAATCTAGGTGTTTGGCTTTGAAAATACTACGTATGTTCAAATATTTCATTAAATCAACAACAAACCCTTATGTATAAATTACCATTTGAGTTGCTGAAGCAATGTTCTTGTATTGCATCAATATTATCAGTGAAACGTTACATTTGATCCCGTTGATTCTCTTGCATGTTATCCTATTTCTCCCAAGTGATTTTTTCCCATGCAATGCTCCCCAGAAGCATTTTCCTTTGCTATCTTCCTTCTATATATATATTAGTGCATTCTGCTTGGACATTTTGGTTCTTGTGAGTTTGAATTTCTTGGTAGTTGGCATATCTGTAGATATATTGATTTACTTATGCCCTTGTCATGAGGAAATTCTGTCTTTTGTTAGACCTTTAACCAAATGAGGATAGCTGTCAAGATCATTGCTTTAATGACCATGTCTTACATTGGTTGACTATATTTTAATGTGCCTTTGCAGATAGAATGCCTGTTATTTTAGGTGACAAGCATTCTACTGATGCCTGGCTAAACAATTCTTCAAATCACAAGGCATTGCTCAAGCCATATGAGGAATATGATTTGGTATGAGCATTTGAAATGAGAAATTGAAGCAATAAATGACTTTTCCATGTTTCTCTCTATTCATCTCTTGTAAGGTTGATAGTTGTAGTTATCTTCTTTGTAAAAAAAAATTCTTTCTTGACAAGAAAGTGATGGAATTTCACTATTTATTATTATTACAACCGCTTTTGCTGCTATTATTGGTTTTCCAAATTCTTTAATCTGCAGGCTTGGTATCCAGTGACACCTGCAATGGGCAAAACATCTTTTGATGGACATGAGTGCATAAAAGAGGTGCCGCCTGTTAACTTCCGTTTGATATGATGATTACTAGTTAGAGAAAACTCATAGAATTGGATATCTCAAATATGGTTAATAGTATTGGACTCACATATAGTTTGGTAAACAAGGCACCTAGAATTGAACCCAAGCCTGCTGTTGCCATTAGATTGCCTACGTTTTTTTTATTTAGCAGTGCTTTTAATTTCATTTCTGTAGAATGGCAAATAAAAAGCAGAAAACTACCAAATATTGCTTGTTCCTCAAAGTAGAAATTTTCTGAGAGGCAAAGTTTTGGCCGGTAGTTGGATGCATCCAGGTCATCCAGAGAGCTTTGATAACAATGTTCCTGTTTGATTAAATAAATATATGTTGGCCTTTTTCTCTGTGGCACTATTTATTGTCATTGATGTGTTTGGGACCCATTTTATAGTTGTATATCTCTGAATGTCACTTTGGTGCATATATTTGCTTGCATGTGTTCAGCGTTAGCTTAGGTGGTTAGGTAGGTAGCGATTTGGATAGAGTTTCGAGTTTAAGTATTCTCATTCTCATTGTATTAAACTAGAAAACGTCTCATGCGTTGTTGAAGAAGGGACAACGACATATAATTCTGCATAATTTAATTAGAATCAATTATCAATATTTAAACTACACATATATTTAATAGCCGGTCTCAAGCCCAGGTAAAGGGGGTTGTGTTAGGTCTTGACAGCCAACATAAAACCCTGTCGAGTCTTTTATGACATTGATCAATGAAGTTGTTGTTGTACCAATATTTAAAAATCAAAGTCAACTTTACTGTTATTTTATTACAGTTTATCAAAGTACATTGAAAAGCTGAAGATCCCTGTGCAATTCACCCGTGTATATAGTATTAATATGAAAATATTTAGCACCATCTTCCTAAAGCCACGTCATTAGCATATTTGCCTTGAAAGGTGAAAAAATAGGAAGATGATAGAGACATGAAGTATTATCATGTGAAAAAATAGGAAGATGATAGAGCCATGAAGTATTATCATGTGACAATCACGACTTTTTGAAGCTAGTCTTAACTTATATTAAGGATATCGTTGTAGTCTTTTCAAACAAGAAAAAAGTAACATTGTCCCAAGTTGGTTGATCGTATTGATATGAGATATTGAATTTATCATAGTCCAATGTTTCTCAGATTCAACTCAAGACAGAAAGGAATGCTTCGATTTCCAAGTTCTTCACAAAGAAAGGAGCTGAAAGGGAAGACGCAAAGCCAGAGCAGAGAGTATCAAGTCATGAAGAACCAGTCAAAACTGAAAGGCCGCCAAAAACCGAGGAGGAGGAACCTGGAACTGAGGAGGTAGATGATGACAAAAAACCCAGAGAATGTGACTATGATCAAGATGATGCAGCAAAGCACCAAATCAAGCGTGATTATGAAGCTTTTAAAGCAGATTCAAAGTCAGCTTTTCATGAAACTGATCAAAAGAGCACAAGTCCTGTGAAGAAAAAGGGAAAAGTGAAGAATTCTGCGGATGATAAACAAGCATCCTTATTATCATACTTCGGAAAATGCTAATCTAGTTTGCTTCTTGTTAAGATATATCTGTGTATGTTCTATTAATGTAAATCACTAAGTGACGCTTTATTTTGGTTGGCTTAGGCACATTAAGTAACTCTTCTCAGTATTATGCTTCCCTAATCTTACTCTGACCTGTGGTTTAACATTCGAGATCTGACAGAGTAATCTCTTTTGCCCCTTTTTTGTGGGTCCAATGAATTTTCTAAGTTATTTCTCCAGTTGTATAATAAGCTTAAAGTTTGTAAATGATGCATCCTCGTAAATACTCCCAACGGCAGGTAGATTATTCTGTGGCAAACCTCCCATGCTTTCAAGTAACTGTGAGAACTGTACATCAAATTCTTTAACTAATCATTTGCCAACCTATAAAGATTAATTGAGATATTAATACAAAAAAAAAAAGCACGAATACTGGCAGAAATGCAATTATATGACAGTTTAAAATAATTTGAAGTGTTGTATTTTATGTCTAATATAGTAATAAATATTGAGAGTATTCTCTTCGATATGCCTTTACGTGATCTGCTATTCTCACCAGCATCTTCAACGGCTTTTTTGTACATCTTCACATCATTTTAAATGATTTTATTGAATATTATCTTAGATATATTTTTACCTGATCTGCTATTCTCACTGTTGTTATGAATCAACGGTTTTTTTTTTTACATCTTCAAACCATTTTAAATGATTTTATATATCGTTTTCTTTTCATCCCACATACTCTTCCTCTAACGTGATCATTTCAAATCTAATATTTGAATGACTACACATCCGCCTTTGCTCTCTAACACGAAAGATGGGTACAAATTTAAAAAAATCAAACAAAAAAACGATGAAAAATATATAGATATTATGACATTTTACATTATCCACCCAAGGGACACTTCAGAATGGAAAAATTAGAAGCATATTCCCTTTTCCTTGCTGAAGATAGCAATTAAAAGAACCAAAAGAAGAAACTCTCGGACGCAATTACTTCTGGGTTTCTTCTTCTTCTCCTTCCCCCTCCTTAATGAACCCTCTTGCTTATTTGTGATCAACAAAGAGGAAAGAGGTGGGGACGCAGTAATGGCAGATACTTACAATATACCTCAATGAACTGTCCCTTTGGAGCAATCTTCATTATCATCTTCTTCAACACCCGTAGAGGCCCCATGATCCCCCACCGTACCACTGGCCGTGATCCAAGGCAGAATCCTCGCCGCCGATTCCCCAACCGTACGGTGCAGCCTCGCCGTCGCCGGAGCCGCCTCCGTGGAAGACACCACCCAACCAACAATGTAGAGCTTGAAACCATTGATATGGCGCCACCACCTCTCTTGAGCATATTCTTCTTCTTGAACTGAAGAAACTATGCTTGATTATTACCTGATACAGAATCGTGGGTATGTAGGTATATATATAACAAGTGAAAAGGATAGTTTCTTGATGACAATAATCATGATGACGATGATCATAATGGAAGCAATTATAACAGATGCTAATGCTTTATGAATAATTCTGGTGTGCATTAAAGTGAAGGCCTCAAAGAAATTACTTTGTATATAGGGCTATGGTAGTCATCATTGTGAAGAGTAGGCTCAGGATCTTTTAAAATCAGTTTCGAGCTATTAAAATGAAGTTAGGAGATTGTTTTGATCTGAGTATTTTTTTTAAACAAAATGTCATTCACTGTTACTTTTTCTGGTCGTCTTAGTAGCAGATCTCATATGCACTGCAAAATCGTACTACAATCTCTTATAATAAAAAGGAGTACATGATAATAGGTTTGTTTTTTCTTACAACGTTTATAAAAATCAAAAATACGTTTAACAGTGTTTTTTCGTAAAATGAGATAATCTTCTTCATATATTTATCTTAACTTACATAAAAATACTTCTCTACCGCTTTTTCAGACGGATCCAATGCTTTGTTGAGTTAGATGGTGGTAAAAAAATTTGTATAGGTCCTTCAGCCCAGTAGGTTGAGCCTAGCTATAACTAAATGTCATTCTAAATTTTAAATGCAGATTATATTTTAATCAATGAATAAATAAAATTAAGGTTAATTGCATTCTAGAAAAAGTCGCTCTTGTGGGATCTTTATTTTCTTTTAAAGAATAATGATGCCGATGATGACTTAAAAAATGTGTGTGCGTGTGTAGGTAAGTTCATATGATGCGATACTTGCTTTCGAGTTATAATAATTAAAAGCCAAATGTTAATCATATGATATGACTGAGAGACTATAATCATGGATTGGCATAGATGATAATTAGTTAAATATATGTTTGTTTCATCGTTTAACCAAAGCTTCTTGTCCTTCTGACAAACTAAGGAACGCAACCTTAAAAGAATGTTAAGTTGAAAAAAACAATGACTCAGATGATCATCGAACCTAACAGGTTCAGTGCGTGTTTGGCAGTAACTTTTTGGGTGTAAAATGTTAAGTCTGCAGACTCTAACGTTTGGTAACTATTTCTTTTAAATACATTCTAAGAGAGAGAGAACTCCTTTTTAACAGAACAAATACAGCCTAAATCCAATGTTTATTGAAACATAAATGTATTTTGGATAAAATATATTTTGCCAAACTGAATTCTCTCAACAGTTTTTTAAATGGGCATTATGTTTGGCAACAGCATTTTTTATCCAAAATGCATTTTGAATCTAAAAGTACATTAGCTTGTAGACTCCGTTATTTGGTAAATTTTTTTTAAATGCATTTCGATAAAAAAAACTCTTTTTTAGTAGAATAAATGCACTCAGAATTAAATATTTATCAAAACATAAATTTATTCTGCAAAATTGCATTCTCCCAACGGTTTTTCAAACAAATTTTTATCTTAAACTAGAGGTTTGATCAGATTGACCAAGTGACTAGGTCACTAGTTTTAACCATTCAATCCAAATTTACAAACCATAAAAAGCAGCTTTCGGGAAACCATTTCTATATCTTAATTCACGTCAACTCGTATTTGAACACTGTTGAGTCTAAAAAAAACATTTTCTATGTTTACTCTTATTCTTACTCTTTCATGTGATTTTATTTCTTTTTATAAAAGAATTTATAATAACTCATCAAAGATAATTTTTTGGGAAATAAATTTTTCTTATATATCTGAAAGAAATTATTGAAAAAAAAAATGTTACTTCAAAAGAAAGTAGAGAAGACTGTAATTCAATTAGTTAGTATTTGTCAATGGATCTAATTTTAACAAGGTAATTAAAAAAATCAATATATAAAAAAAAAGAGAGAGGATATATTGAAATTAAAGTACTGATATATTATTAATCATGTTTGCGTTAATTAGATAAGCAATGATGAATGAGAATTGAAGTTTGGGGATTTTATGTTTCTTTAATTCATTGAAATCAAAACCACTTGCAATGTACCATTCTTCTATCTCATGTATGATTCATTCTCATATACATACATAACCATCATTCACATACATTAGTTGATGTTTCGATGGCTCACATTTATGTCTTTCTAACACCATCGTCTAACAAAGTTCAATCAATCATGCCTGTGCCACGTGGAACATACATGCATGCATGCATATCCACTCAAACAACTATGTGACATAAACCAATAAAACGTGTTGCCATAAACCAAAGGCGGCATGGAGTTTAAAAAAATAATAATAAATGAAGGATATTTTCATTATTTGACAATAAAAATTAATTTCTGCATGTTCAGTCATGCTTACAAATTTACTGTATATAATATTTTGCATTATTTATTTTTAAGTTAATATCAGTTTAATGGCAACATTTGGAGAATAAACCGGGGAAAAGCCTCTCATTCAAAGGAAAGGATCCCCTCCACTACTCAAAAAGTAGTGGAGATCTCCACTGCACATCCAAAGGCTCTCATTTGTCGTTTTTTTCTTTCTTTTGAGACGCCCAAATAATTTCAAGAGAGAAAAGTGGAGGAATTATTTGGGCAAATATCAGCCTTTGGATGTGCAGTGGAGAGGATCCTTTCCCCTCATTCAAAATTTTATAAGTGAGAAGGACATGGTAAATTTTATATACAAAATATTATTTTATTAATTTTGTAGACATGAAATACAGTACTCTAATTTAGACCATTCTTATTAATTAAATTTTTAATGGGAAACTTTTTCGATTTTCCCAAATTTATTTATGGAAACCAGGGGGTCATGGAGTCTTGGGTTCATACTTTTAAAGGCACTCATATATAAAGTAATATGGAGTTTAAAAAAAAAATTACTACTAAATGATTTTTATAAGATTTAATGTAATTCCAGTTTTACGATTTTTTATTAAATATATGTATTTTTTTCTGGAGACGATCATATTTGATGTGTAATTAAAGACAAAAACTGGATACATCTCTCACAGTGAAAATCAAACATTAATATGGTTCCATGGTAACTTTTGGGAATTTGTAGAATGTAAAAATGATCCACAATTGAATTTTTTTTTTATACAGAAAGGTTTAGGTGGGTTTGCCACCAGTCCCCACCAAGCTCAGGGCACGACCCCAGGGCTCTTTGAGCGTTTACAAGGGACTTACGAGATCGCCTACCAATGAGGTCTCCCCGTCGGTCAGAGGGTTTGAACACACACCCTTATAATCGGGATGGAAAGATCTTAACCAACTGTACCAAGTCTCATTGGCTCCACAATTGAATTTAATTAAGGATGAATGGTGTCTGTCTGAGAATCTTAGTTTCAGTACGAAGTTTGGCGGCTCCCAACAAGTGCTCCCTTTTCTTTCGTTTTTTTTGGGCCAGCCTGCCAATATTCTCCATCAATTTCAAAATACATTTCAACCCAACCACGTGTACAAGCATGTTTGAGAAATGACGAAAAACATCTTGAAATTTATAAAAAGTATCTTAAAATTTGTAAAAAACATCTTAAAATCTGTAAATTCTTCTCGGATTACGTAAACTTCTTTTCTCCTAACGAATTCCCAAACACACACAATAGCAACAAGAAATGACTACCATGGAGAAGTAAGTTCTCAGCAACATGCCAAACAGAAAGTGAGCTGAAAGTAATCAAGCTCATGTATAATAATAAGTCAAATTTCGATATAGAAAATGACAATATTAATCTATTAACTTGTTGAGATTTGTAGTGATTGCATATTTTGCAAAGGGAATGAAGAAAGGTGAACCTTCTCTATCTAAAAGTATTGTTTTAAAACTATGGAAAACTTCATAAGTATTAGATGAGTTGGATTCCAAAAGTTCATCGGTATTAAAATATGTTTAAGGTTTAAAGGGTATTAACAGTTTGTTTAACAATAAAATTTACAATTTGAATTCAACACTTTATGAATTGTGAATACTTTTTTTATCAATTGTATCGAATCGTTAGTAGCAACTCTAAACCATGGAAACTAGAAACCATTATGAATTTATGATGCCCTCCTCAATCCTGCCATTTCCCGGGCCCACGTGTGGGCCCCCAACCCCCGTCCTATATTCTCCGCACCTAATATTACATATCGAGGCTTGGTAGAATTGGCAATGGCTACTACTAGCATTTCTCAGGACGAGGGTTCGAACCTTGGGGAGTGACAGACGCAATAATTAACGCAACCTCAAAAAGGTTGTCCCATCAATACCTCGCTACCACCGTAAGGTCTCCTCGCGGGGGGTTCGGATTAGTCTGGGGCGGGCAATAAACCTAGGATATCAGATGGTTTATACCAAAAAAAAATATTACATATTCATATTTGCTTTTTTCATCAAGCACTATCACGTTTATATAAATAGAGATAAATTTATTTTCACGTGCTTATCTTATAAACCGTAAATAATGTTGTAAAATGAACTTCTAATGCTAATTCAAATTTTTTTAAACTTAATAACAACTTTTATAATGGTTTTGATATCTTCAATTAGATGTGTATGCCTCAGTGATTTGATTGACAATATTGTTTAATATTTTTACCATTTTTTTAAACAAAGTGACAACTTCGGCAGGATTTTGACAACATCCACATTTTGATGTATTCAATCTAAGTCGGTTGATATGGTTTAACATATTGGCCACCTTTTTAAACTCCAACATGATTTTGGAAATATCTTCGTATAAATGTAGATGCCCTTATTTTGATTTGATTAATAACATTATTTAACATATTGACCATTTTTATAAATTCAATGACTTTGTAATTGTATTGGATTACTGAAGATCAATATGTTTTTGTCCTCAAATTTTAAAATACCATATTCATATATTTCCATTATTTGTCATTTTGCTTATTCACTCCGTTATGAGGACAAAAATTTTCCCCAAAATTTAAAACCGTTGGTAACCCATGCTATCATCACCTCGTTAAACGAGAGGAGGGAGGGAGGGAGGGATTAATAGCTCCAGTCTGAGATGGTTCCAAGCCCAGCCCGTTTGATGGGGACGAAAGTAAATAATCTCATCATTTCCTAATAGTATTGGATCTACTAGATAGAACTGATCCCTTCATAAGATGTCAATCCCTGAACAGAATAACTATCCTTCGCACATACACAAAAAAACTATGGTTTTAACTTTCCATACTTTTCCAATGTAAAATCAGACATGTCCTTCATAAAACACTGAAATGGATAAGCGCAGAACCATACCTTCGTTTTTTTTGGGACAACCCATACCTTGGATTTGACTAGACGGGTTAAAATGTAAAAGGGCCATAGGCTTAGAAACCAAAATTCTATTCAGTCTGATAAAACGGTGACAAAGCCTGTGAGAATAATTGCACCTGAAAAGATAAAAAGCATTCCATTCCACCACCCAACCAAACCAGTCTCCATGCTGTGTCACAAAACCCTACCATCTTGGCTCCCAAACCCATTTGAAGACACACAAAAAAAAAACCTTATATAATCTATGCAGCAACTACAGTAACTTTAGCCTTGGGATTATCATCCTCAACCATCACCAAAACCAAAGCCTTCAATATCAGATAACACAGGAAAAAACATCTTCACATGTCATTCTTTTACTGAAACACTTGGTGGTGGTGATCACTCAGGAAGATTATATACATATCAGGCACTGTTTTTATCAGTGACATTGTTAGTGTTGTTCTGGTGCTGCTCGCTTGAGGTTTCTTTGCGGACTGTGGCTGGATATTTGATAGCATTGAGTTCAACTTTTCTGAGAGCAGCTTGTCCAAGATCAACACCACAGATATCAGAAAGCCTCACAAGATAAAGCAACACATCAGAGAGTTCTTCACCCAGATGAACTTTTTCTTCTTCTTTCCAATCTGGTAGACCCTTTGGAACCTCGCCTTTCCACTGGAATATCTCAGAAAGTTCCCCCACTTCACCCACCTGTACAATCAAATCCAGAATCCTTTCATAGTACGCAAATCTTTTATGAGAGGGAGGGAGGGAGGCCCACCTTTCAGAATTTTCTATTGGGGTCAGGAGAAACCACAAGTCAAGAAGAACATAATAAATGATGGAGGAGCAAAAGTGATAGGGGGAAAAGGTTGGGCAACAAGGGTCCTGGGTGACTTGTGATAACAAACAAAAAGGAATCTGTTCGCAAAGTTGATTTTGACTATGGGGTTGGCAACTTTCGATTTTCAGACCAACGAGAATAAGAAAAACCTTGGGAATTAGAAAGTACTAAGCACTGTTCATATATATTAAAAATGAACCAACTTGCGAGGAAACGTCCACAGGCCTCTAAAATAAAAATAAATACTGTAATGAGCCATACAAAATAAAGCTTCAAAATCACTTAGCATCTCTTTCGATCTCACTCATATCAGATGAGAATCAGTTAGGTCAGGTCAATCATAAGGAACAAAGTGGGAAAAACCAGAACAAAACAATATCTCAGTGACAATATCAAGTTAT
>JANTPZ010091994.1:0-17206 GCA_025593235.1 Vachellia pachyceras
CCATATCTAAACCGCACGCAGTAGAACAATGTCTGAGATCTGAACGATGGACCAGAAGAAAATGCACTTTGAAGAGAATAGAGGCTTCTCTCTAAAACAAAATTATAAGATACGGGAAAAATTAAGAAAAACAGCTGACGTACCATTTCATTACGGAGCCGCCCCTTGTAGGTCTCCGTCTCTACACACTTGAAGGAGAAATCGCGAAAACAATCACAAACTATATCCAAATCCCAGAGGCAAACCCTAGATCACGATCCTTACGGTTACAGATTAAAATAGAGTCTTCAGAGACAAGCAGACTCGCCACATTCTCGCAGAAGGAAGAGTACAAGGGGTGAAACCAGCTCGAAGGAGAGATCCAGGCGCTTCCACGAGCAACCACAAGAGGAAAAAAGTGAAAATAAAAATGCGCCGATCGGAAAGTGTTAAGCAGCTTGCCCTGTAGTCACAGAATATGGCCGCCGGCAATTGTATGAACTTACCGGCCGGTGGAAGAGGTTTTCCGGCGACTATGAAACAGAGGGAAAACAGTGGATGAGGAGAGAGAAGGAAACGAATGCTTAGAAAACCGAAAAAGAGCTCGGAAGGGATAATTTATAGTTTTATACTTCCAAAATACGAACGCCTTTATTATTCGAGTTCTGAAAACCAGATGGAAAAAAATTTGATTTTTCTCTGTCCTCTTAAAAATACGATTATCTCGGCGTATAAAAACTAAATCAAACTAGCTGAGACAAGAAATGTGAGCCCAGGAGGTGGTTGGTTGGTGGTTCAACCAAGAACTTGCCGACCGTCCAAAACGCGTTTATCGCCTCTCGCGTTTCAGGGGTAAACCAAACGGAGGGGCCTCTCCGCTTTCGCGTGTTATGATGGAATTATCGTTATAAGAAATTGGGAGATTTCTTGGCGGGTGCATACAGGGGGAAATAAACGGTATTACACCCTGTAACTGGAGGGCAGTTGCGTAAATTCACGATGACGGCGTTATCAACGAGTTCTGGTTCCTGTACCGGTCAGAGAACAGAAAGTGGCAGGAAAGACGGAATTATCACGTGTGGCAAAATACAATTCAATACCCTGCAGGAGGTCCAGATCTAACCGTCCATCTGTAATCTCGGGTGCTTTGAAAGGGTCAACGAATGTAAATTCTCTGGAATCAGAAGTACCTCGCGACGCGTGTAATTTTTCTGTTCAACTGTCGACCTGTACAGGATAATTCTTACCCACCTTCCAGTTAGTTAGCTCTAAGGCTGAAAAGACGCTTTTCTCCTCGTTTGGTTACGGTTAGTTAAGCGACAGGTGGGAGGGCTTTTTCGACCTCACAGTGTGTCACATGTGGGAGCGGCCAAGTCAGTTCTGTGATGCGAAGTGGGGAAAAAGGCGGAGTGGACACGTGGCGTTAGTTGTGAGAGGAGGGAAATACGTGGCAAGAGGATTGGGCAATGGTTTGGCGGAATTTTTGTGTTTCTGAGGGTGGTGGCCAGAATGGAAATAGCTGGCGGTTACAATATAAGGTTTTTGGTGGGCCCCCGGCGCTGAAGGTCACGAGAAATCGCCTTGGGCGGGATGTGAATGGCTATTTCTGATTCTATTTTTATAATTAATTAAGTGATTTGGAAATCCACCGGTGAATGCCGGTTTACCGGCCGGCATTCTCTCTCCTCTTCCCATTGGTGGATTGGAGCTCTTTGTTACGCGGAGGTTGGGCTAATCATTAGTTTTTTTCCACAGTCGGGGAAACGAGGCTTTGAGAAGGTCTTCTTGGCGGCTCGGCTTTGAACCCGGTCAACCTTTTACTAGGTCACACGGCTCGGCTCGGCTCGGCTCAAGTGAACTTGGCTGTGCCCATTAAGGAAATGGAATTGGAATTACGTGATTGGAGGGCAGGAAGTGACAAAAGAGGCCTTTTGTTGAGAGTTAAAGCGAGTGTGGGATGCGGTAAATGACGGTTGGGGGCAAGCGGGCGAAGTCTTCCGTGCTTAGCGTGTAAGCTGGGATAGGTAGGGATGGGCTTTTCTCGGGGTGAGGGCATTTTGGTACTTTCGGAGGCGGTGGGTAGGCTCGGTTGAGTTCGTTGAGATGAGCGGGGATGGAGATTTTCATTAATATCCTTACCCCAAATGAACAGGAACGTGGAACTGTTCCCTTTTTCATTTTAATTAAATCAAATACAATTTCTATTTTTTTTAAAAAAACCATATTAAATAGATAAAATGGGTTTTCTGCTATCCTTGCCCATCATCTCCAGGCTCTGAGATATGTTAGCCGAGGAAATAAACCAATTAAATATTTTGACACGTCATTTATAAAAATAATTTTTGAGCGTCTCCCTTTAAAACAAAAAAATAAATAAATATATTAGCGTTTATTAATAAGATTCCATTACATAATGAGCATGTTTCTTGGAGTGTTTGAAAAGGCTTAACGTACATTCAACAATTTTTTTTGTAAAACGAGATAATTTTCTTAACATATTTATCTCAAATTATGTAAAAATACTCTTCTATCCCATTTAAAAAAAGTTAAATGTGTTCGGCATCATTAATTTTTGTACGTAGTCCCAATGGAGTCACCAAAAGTCATCCGAATATTTAAAAACAAAATATCTTAAGAAGATCAAGAGCTATACCCAGTCATAATTAAGTGCCAGCACAGATGTGAAAACTCATGACACAATCTAAAATATGATTTCGTTAGAACCTGAAGAATTGCCCTGTCGTTCAATTTTTATTATATAAAAAAACAGCTCTATGACTCTATCCATGCCATGATATGTGGGTTAAAAAATTAAATACAATGAATTAATGGAGAAAAATCGGTAAACAGGTATTAATTACTATCACAGTAACTTAATGAATTTATGTGTAGAAGAGAATGGAAAATTTAGTGTTAGGTCCCCCAATAAAAAAGTTATTTAAAGAATGGTCCTATCAAAAAAATATTTAATAAGAGGTTTCATTGACAATATGATGTGTTGTCAACACATATTATCAATTGGAACCTCTTATTAAATATTTTCCTCCATAAAATTATTTTTTAAATAACTTGTTTACTTGAGATCTAAAATTAAATTTTTTAAAAAGAATATGGACTTTTAAGTGTTAAGGCAAAAAAAAAAATGGACAGAGAATTAAGGTTCTCGGGTAATTCCAGGGTACGAAAACGACAAGAAAAGCGATAGGCTTAATAGGGCGTTAACGTGGAAGAGGATTAAAAAAAAGGCATGTTAATTAAGTGAAGCTCATAAATTTTCCCAAACATGGTACCCTAAAAATGTACTTTGAATGACATAACCACCCCCAATGATTTTACAATTAATGTAATTTAATTTTTATTTTTTTGCTTAAAATGGAACAAAAAAACAAAGGGCAAATCTTGGGGCAAAAGATTCGAAGTGAACCAAATATGAGAAAGAAATCATGAGGAGACGTCCTTTTTTAAATGGGCAGTGTCACATTCTGAGTGGTAGGTTCCTTAAGCAATCATTACTTGAAAAAAATATATAAATAAAGCAAAAAAAACTACTTAAATAGAATGAACCAACCAGGGTCCCAAAAAAAAAAAAAAGAATGAACCAATCCAACTTCACTGAACAAACCCACCCACATCAAATAATAATAATAATAATATGATGATAAAATTATAATAAACCCTTACCTATTCTGTAACTACCCAATCAAGCAGTCTTTTCACCTACGTAGCCCATATTCATATTAGCCCTCTGTTTTACCTACTACACATTCCCTCCCTAACATCCTCCGAATTAAAAATAATAATAATAAGGAAAGTTTTCATCCATCTATAATCGCACCATTCAATGTAACAATTCAAAATCATTGGAATGTAGCAGTTGGTACCAAAACAATGGAGAAGTTGCTCTATTGATTTTGGGGAAATAGGTTATATTAAGTGCATGTTTGTGAAACCTTTTACCAAATAGTACGCAAGTTAAGATAAAAAAGTATCTTAAAATTCGTAAAATCTTTTTAGATTTCGTAAATTTTTTCTGAATCCGTAAACTCCTTTCCTCCAACGGATTCCTAAACACGCACTAACTCAATGTTAATCATCATGTGTAATATTTAGTTCTATATAAATATACACGTCGTAACATTCTCACACACATGTTGTCTGTTTAGAAATACGATAAATAAGTATTTTTTATGTAAATCGATGTAAATATATAGGCAACGCTTTTCGTTTGTCTAAAATTTAATATATTTTCGTTTTTTAGCCTAAATTAATTACATGTCGTTCAAAATATTTACCCATCCACACATAATTGGTCAGCTGTTATATACACATATCATCAGAGAAGAGATCGTGAAGTAAGAGTCAGGAGTTTGACTTATATATTGACCGTAGTTTTCTGAACCATGTTATCAAAGTCTTGTCAACGAACGAAGATATAAACTACAGTGAAAATCGCATTATTACAAATAAATTTGATTATTATAATAAAGAATGAAGGTAGATTTGCAATTACATCGCAGGTAAGGAAAACAATACGTGACAGATTTTAAAGAAGATCAATTTATTTAGAATAACGTTTCTAAAAGTTAAATGTATATTCAACAGTATTTTTTCATAAAATGAGATAATCTCTTCCATATATTTACCTTAACTTACGTAAAATTATTTCTCGACCGAGTTCCCAAACAAACCCAATGTCATTTTTACCTATCATTGAAAAATCTTTTAAGATTTGTCGGAAATTATTTTATCTCATGTAATTTCTAATTGCAATTCCCCTTTTCACCCTGCACCAAAAATACTCGTTTTGACGGAAATGTCTTTAGATTTATTAAGAACTTGTTTGGTTTCCTTTCTATAACATAAGTTTTGTCCAATTATTTACATATTTTATAAAGTTATTTTAAATAAAAAAATTCAGTTTGAAACATAAATTTTGAAAAGTATATTCTATTATCAAAACATACCATGTCTCTTAATAAATTTTCGGTTAAAGTGTACTTTTAATCCTTTAACTTTGTGTCAGGTTTCATTTTAGTCCTTTAAATTTAAAAAGTGCACTTTTAGTCTCTCAAACTTAATGTCATTAGTATCTTTTAACGAAAATTCCCGACTCATCAAACTTAACACTGTTATTTTAAATCTTTTTTATTTTACCTAATTTAAAATATCAAATTTATTACATTATTAAATTAAATTAAAATGTGAGTATGCTTTGTCAACATTTTATTGCACGGTCATCAACTAAATTTGATGAGTCAGCAATTTCTGTTAGGAGAAACTAATGGTGTTAATTTTGAGGGACTGAAAGTACACTTTTTAAACTTAAATGACTAAAATGAAACCTGACACAAAGATAAAGGACTAAAAATACATTTTACCCTAAATTTTCTCTTTCCAACTTTTTTTTTCTATTTCATCTTTCCTACCTACCTTTTGCCTCCAACTCCATAAAAACCAATATCTTCTCAAACACAATCTTTCAAAATCTAAGTTTCAAAACTTAGGTTTTACCTCGAAATCCGTAAAATATATTCTCAAAAACTTAAATTTTAATTCACAATCCATAAATATTATTACTTAAATTTTAATTCACAATCCATAAAAAATATTATTAAAAGTATTTCCAAACGGTCCCCGAATAGAATCTGTTTGCAAGATTACGGGGGTCAGAAAACAGTGGGAGACGGTGGGCACCCATGGGAAAGGGGAATTGTTAATTAATTAAATAATTAATAAACGATTTGAAATAGATGAATAGGGATAGGGGATATAGAAGGCATGATCAGAGATACGCCTACGTTTCATGTGTGGGTGGGAGTGGTAGGTACTTTTAGTTGGACAATAACGTATTCCAAGCATGAGCTGTCACGTGCTATTAAATACTCCCCTCTCTCTTGCACAAACGCTCACACCACTCCAAATATTTAGATTTATTTATGCCGCGTTTCTAAAAGTTAAATACACATTTAATAGCATTTTTTATTAAACAAGATAATTTAATTCATAAATTTACATTGATTACGTAAAAGTACTTCTCTTCTTCATTCCAAAAGATAAAAAATAACTTTGTTTCAATAAAAAATACCCCTACCCACATCATAGTTAAATTTTTAGAGATAAATAAAATTAAATAAATTATTTTAAATTATATGTTAATGTGTATTATTTGATTGTGTATCGATTTATAAATTATGTAAATTAATTGAAAATAATGTTAAATATAAATATTTAGATGTAATGTATTTAGGTTTTTTTTAATGTTCTAAAGAAATTAAAGGGGAGAGGGATATAATAATTAAATAATGTGAATGACAGCGCAACTTATCACAGATTGTCTACGACAAAACCTCGTAACAATAGCAGATCTGACTTTACAATCTCCGGGGTTATACTAATTTCTTACCCATGGTGTGGAGAGGCATGGATGAATCATAAATGAGATGGGACGCGATTGAAGTGAGGTTGTTGGAAAGGGAAGGAGGGTATTGATATGGTAATGGACGGATGAGATGAGAGGATCAGGAGCACAGGTTGGCGTATTTTTTGGGAATTCCGGTTGGAATCCGTGAAAAGAAATGAGTTACAAATTTTAAGAAGAAATTACCGAATTTAAAAAGAATTTACGGATTTCGATGTGCTTTTTACTTATTTCAATATATTTTTTATGGATTTCAAAATATTTTTTATCTTAATACATTTTTCTCTTTACAAATTTATATAATTTAAACTCTTGATATTGGGTCCATTTGGAAACGTGATAGAGAAGTACTTTTACGCAAGTCGAGGTAAATATGTGGAGGAGATTATCTCGCCTTACAGAAAAACACTGTTAAACGTGCTTTTGGGTCTCCTCAAAACTTTACCGAACAAGCTGGTTATTTAATAGATATTGAGCAGTACTTCCACTAAACTCATATATCATTAGTAACATAAATAATGTTTTTCAAATTTCCAATGCTAGGAATAGATAGTAATGCTAATACACTTTTTTATGGCATGGTGTTGTCAAAATAAAAAAATGGAATTTAAAATTTAGTAGCTTAATTAGTTTAATACATATTTGAAAATATGAACATATTAATCTAAATTTTAGCAGGTTAATTAGTTTAATATACATTTGAAAATGTGAATATATATTTAATCGTAATAAGTTAAAGGCTACTGCTTAATTAGCGACACCAATAAGGATGCTTCAAAAGGAGAGGGCACCTGGGGATTGCATGCTGTGGATAATATATATGTATTCATCAAAATTCTTATAGATAATTATATAAAATATATGTGTAGATAATATATTTAATTACTAATCGATGACTTCTTATCTGTCATGTACATTTTTACACGACAAGAAATTTCATAATCATGTAAAGCTACTATTGCCAGACTCAATCCCCATCATTTGTTCAAAAGTATATCATGCAATGCAATATTAAAAATATATAAAAGCGAACTTAATATATAATTAACAGATAATGATTGTGTTTAGAAATTCAGTTGGGAAAAAGGAGTTTACAGATTTTAAGGTATTTTACGGATTTCAATATAGTTTTACAAATTTTAAGATGGTTTTATAGATTTTAAAATGATTTTTACAGATTTCGAGATGGTTTTGTCTCGATTTGCATTTATCGTTGGAAAATGGTGTTCCTAAACAAGCATAGTATATGTTATCAGTGACGAAAATATGTACATCTATGTCGACTAAAATAAATTATGCTACGTCATGAATGAGTAATGCAATTTCATTATTATTCTAATCAATAATTCACGAAGCCGCATGAATTGCAAGGTTTTGTATTAACCTATAATCATTACTGGTTATTAATGTAAATTTCAGTTAACTTTTTAGATATATTAAATAAGTTAAATAAATTGATATATTTATCATTTTTTAAATTAATTTATCTTATTTATAAGCTGATATACATAAGTACTTTAGAATATAAAATTTAAAATAATTTATTTAAAATATTTAAAGAAAGACAAATGGGGTTTATGTCAAGAATGGAGTGGTGTTTCAGAATATTTCAATTTTTTGTATTTTCTTCAGCTCAGTGTAATTTATATTTAAAATGTTTATATTAGGTTAAATTTTACATGTACGAGAAACAAAATAAAATAAAATAATATGATATATATTTTTTCGTTAGAATGAGCTACAAATGCAGAACAGCGCAAACTGAAATCTGCCCATACGCTTATCCATGAGTGGTGAAAATAAAAATAAAATGATTCGATTTTTATTTTTATAATATTCCTCCTCCTATTTTTGTGGTGATTTTTTTTTGGGTGTGATTTTTGTGGTGATTTAATCATCTAAGTGGGTGGTGAAAAAGGTGTGGCACATAGAGAGGGAACATTCAGTAAAGCAATTCCATAGAAAGAATAATATAATTTTTCTTTTTGTGTGTGGAAGAGACAGATCGTAAAATAGGGAAAAAAAAGAGAGCCAACAATTCCATAATATATATATATATATGTGTGTGTGTGTGTGTGTGTGTGTGATATGGCATGTATGGAGCCCACTAAACCATAAGATCGCTTGCCATAAACATGGAATAATTCTCTTCCCATAATATTCCTTTGATATTTCTAGAATCTCCCACCTGTGCAGGCATGAGCTCATTATTATTCCTTCCATGAGCTAATCAGCCATTTAAACACATGCATTTTCTCATGAGGTTGTTTGAAATGAATATGTAAAAGTAGTGGGTTCTTTTACCCCCAACTAACCAAAGAGTGAGGTTATGTTGTAAATATCTAATGGTGTGATGCGATTCAGATTTGGATGAGTTTAATTAAAGGGAAATTTATAACCAAATCTTAAATATGAGAATTGATAAATAAAATGTCCTAAAGATTCATAAAATTACCCTAAGATCCCAGGAGTAGCTGATGTGATTGTTAATGAAGGTTGATAAAGTTGTTTATGACAATCTAAACAGCTACTTCTGGGATCTTATGGTGATTTTATGAATTTTTGGGATCTTTTATTCATTAATTCTCATATTTAGGACATAACTGTAAATGTCCCTAATTTAAAAAAAAATCGATTTGACATAAACCCGTTGGGCCAACATATTGGGAAGTCAGTTTCATAATATTGAAATATGAAGAAAAAGCAAAAGTTAATAAATTGTAACTCAAGTTCTTATAGTTAGGCTTTGATGCTTAAAGTTGGCCTATATGTTTTTCAGTTCAATGCTAGTAAGGCTTTGAAAAAATTTTAATTAACATAGATAGAGATGTTACATCTAAAAAAACAGATGTGACAACCCAACCTCTCACTTCTCCTTTTGAATGGATATGATAATCAAATACCTCCAACGTCCATAATAAAAACATTCCTCACAAAGTGAATGAGAAAGGAAAAAAACTGATATAAAAAAAAAGTTACTTTAACTACAAAGTCATTTTAGCCAATAAGTAATTTGTTAAGGCGAATATAGTTTAGGGTTCAAAGTGATTTTTTTGAGTATAGGAAGTTGTTTAAAAGAGCTAAATTTGATGTTCAAGATGCACAACACAGATTTTCCGTACTATCAACAAGTTGTGTTAGGAACAGCATCACTCATCATATACGAGGGTTTCAAGCTGGATCATGACATAGGCACGTGTTTGCATGTGGAGCCAACCTTCAATTGAAAACAAAAAAGGATTTGGGATTCATCGTAAAGAAAAGATGGACGCGTGTTAAAAGGAAGGAGGGTGGCGTGTTAAAACCTGAAGGAGATGATTTGGACAAAGCTTTCGTTTTCAGCTGGGATTGTCTCAAATTAGATCTAGCCATATGCGGGTGTTCTGGATATGTGTGTGACTGAGTGTGCCTCTCTCTCTCTCTCTCTCTCTATATATATATATATAGACAGAGAGGATTTGAAGTATGAGATGGATAAGAACATCTTCAAATCACTGAAGACCAAAAAAAAGATTTGAAGAATTAGAAATGAGACCGCTAGAGAGAGAGAGAGAGAGAGAGAGAGCGCCATCCAGCTCTTATCCCAAAACGACGTCATTCTTCCATCCTTCTTCCTTCTTATTGGTTTATTTCACCCAAAACGCACGCCAGTATCTTGCTTGGGATTAGTACTTTACATCAAACTCAGTAAAATTATTTAAAATGAGTTAATACAAACGTTCAGTACATTAATAAATATTTATTTGAAAAATCCCAAGTTCCAGAAATAACTTAAAAATGCTTTTATATAGATTAAGATAAAATTCATTTCACATAAAATCACTTAAAATAAGTTAATCTACAAATTTATTGGATAGATAAAAGCAATTGGATGGAGACACATTTTAAAAGGCTTTTTGTTTTTTTCCGAAGGAAAAGAAAGGAGACTCCATCGCCAATTCCTCTTTTTCCAGAGCGAGCCCACCTCCGTGACCAAATCAGCTTTGAATTTCATACCTACTTTCATTTTTCAACATTATCTTTTGGATTCTATCACGTTTCCCATCCCTTCCCTCATCTTCATCATCATTATTCTATATATATATATATATATTTATATTATTAACGTGTTTTTTCTTTAACTATTATTATAACAACTCTCTCTGCAATTCAATGTTCTGGAATCCACTATATAGGATTCTCCTTTCCTTTCCTTCTGGCCTAGGATTCCCTCGAGACGGAAGGTGTTCACACAATTGAAAGGGTCAAGGGAATTAGTTCCCTCTGTTTGTATAGCGGCTCTGTGGTGTGGTGGGATTGGATCTCGCATGATCAAAAGAGAGGCGCCGGAAAACATGAGGTCAACAAAATTTCCACCTTTAATCCTTCTCATTGTTCGGTGTGCAGGGATTTGCCCAATGCCTGCCCAACACGTGTCACAAAAAGGTTACTGCTTTGGCTGCGTGCTCACTGTTACGCTTTGCACCTGCACTGTACTTATCCCCACTCATTTTTGCCCCATTTTCAATTTTCTTTTTCTTTTTCTTTTTTACTATCCTCCATCCAACCAATCCCATTCCATGTTAGGGTAAATTATTACAGTGATTCTGGGATTCCAAGTTTGAACCTTGCAAGTGTGAATGTGTGGTTTTCATGATTTGGGCTTTTAGGCCCACATTTTGAGGTCCATTCTGGGTGCGTTGCTTTTTGACCCTTTTCATTTTAAATCTCTGCTCACGCATTGCCACGTAGGTTTTCCACTTGTCGTTTTGCTTATTGGATGGTGCGTTTCTGGGTTTATCAGAAATCACCTGGCTCGTATTTTTTATTCCTCATTCTTGATTCTCTCTGATTCACCCAAATTCCTTCTACGTGCCTGCCAACCATTTATATTTTTAATACTATACCCCTTTTACTTCCCTTTCACCTCCTTTCTTATTATTCTTTTATTTTTTCCCTCATCTAAAACACGTTGCCTTTGCCTTGCTTTTATATATTAATTTGAAATATATATATATATATATATATATGTGTGTGTGTATGTATATAAATGCCAATTTCCTAAAGCTGAAGTGTGATTTAAATATTGTACCCGTTTTACGCAAATTGAGGTAAATATGTGGAGGGGATTATCTCGTTTTACAGAAAAATACTGTTGAACTTACGTTTAACTTTTGGAAACGTTATTCCAAACAAACCTATTGCCAAGGTTGATATTGATTTAGTTGGCAAAGTCAGGTCTAAGTCCACCGCATTTTTGTCAAATAACAATAAAGTGCACAGCCCTTAATCTAAACTCTTTTATTTATAGGGTGGAGATAGATAATTCTTTAATCCTATTTATAAGTAAAATAATTAAGTTTCCTATATTAATGTTTGACTTTGTTCTCACAAAAAAATTAATTTATATCATATATGAATAAAATTGAAAACTTTTTAATTTTAAATTTAAGGTTTTTCAGTGAAACATGTGGAGAATAATTTGTATGTAAGAGTAGATGAGTACTTAAACCAACCGGAAATTAAATTAAAAAAAAACAAAGAAACAACCTCATGCAGTGTGATATATCTTGATAAATATGCTTAATCAACAAGTTGAATTAAATTAAATGAATGTGAACAAAAAACCAGTGGCATACATGGGTCAAACAGAGTGTGACCCACAAGTAGGCTAATCAACAATGACCATAAAAGCCACGCTTTGAACAGGCAGAAGAGTTTTCGAAAACCTATTAGTGTATGTTTGGGAAACAATTTTTCCCAACAGTGCACACAGAACAAACCAAAAGCATTTCAAAATCTGTAAAAAAATCTCAAAGTTCGTAAAATTATGTTAAAATTTATAACTCATTTCTCTTGACGGATTTCCAAACACACTTTGATTAATTAATTAATGAATAAAGAAGAGCCTTGGAACTTCATTCACACACGTCGGCCTAAATTTGCTGAAATATGCTGAGTCTTCCAGAGACATAAGACTTTCAGTCTTATAATTATGAGACAGTGATTTTGGTGATATATATATATATATATATGATGTGCTGTGTTGTTGCCAAGTATGTTAGTGGTGTGGTAGGCGACGACTAGTAGAACAGACTGTGGACCTGCAAGTTTGACCATTATCTGTTTCTGATTAATTTGTGGTTGAAAGGGTCAAAATCAAAACGACATGTCTTCTGCCTCCTTGAATTATGTGTCGTTGCTGGACCATGTATTCCCAAAACGACACCTTCCCACGCTCTCAATTATTTATCTGCCTCCTCCGCTTTCTTCTTTGGTCCAATTCTCATGCTCTGCCCTTTGCCCTTTTGTCCCCCTCCCTCTTCAACCTTACTACTTTGTTTGTAATCCCAACCCAACAAATTTTTTTTTTTGACTCAATTCAAACTTCATAAAAAAGAATGCTGCTTTGGGTCCACATAGCCAAGATTCTTAATTTGTTTTTAAATATGCAATTAGCTTGGGTCTCACATATTTTGTTTGAAACTCAAAATAGGTAGCCATATTATTTATGGCCACAGGACAGTTTCTTCTTTCTGTTGGTTTGAGATTCTATTTTTCTGCCTTTTTTTCATATAGGTATCAATCTTTTTCTGAAAAAAAAAATTGTCAATGAAGCATCAGTGTTGGACCCTGGCTGTCTTGAAGATTTTGTAAAAAAAAAAAAAAGAATGGTTTATTTCAGTGTTCGTATCATTGTGTTCTATACAATTTGATCAAAATTTCCACAAACATTTAGTCTGAGTTTCAGCACAAAGACAAAAATCAAAACTTATTAAAAGGTATAGAAATTGATCGTTAAACTCAGGCAAAATCTTAGTAAGACTATAAGGATTATAATAAAAAATT
Organism: Vachellia pachyceras; assembly: GCA_025593235.1. Taxonomy (NCBI): domain Eukaryota; kingdom Viridiplantae; phylum Streptophyta; class Magnoliopsida; order Fabales; family Fabaceae; genus Vachellia; species Vachellia pachyceras. Next base: position 13,226 of record JANTPZ010091994.1, read on the forward strand.
TGAAAATATGGGAATCAAATTTAAAATTGTATCAAACTATAATGACTTTCAATTATATTAACCATTTATCTAACATTTGAATCCTAGCACTCAAGATTTTTTTAAATATAATTTTGGCACCTCGGCCTAGCCCATTAAAAAAAATGTGGCCCATTTATAAAGATTCTGAAGCAACCACAACAACACAACCATGAAACCCTCAGCCCAAGATTACTCGCCAATGAGATATGTGTAGCCAGCTACATATTCAGGAAACACACAGAAGAGTCTGCAATTCTTATTGATTACTGGTTATTGACAAAAAAAAAAAAGCATCTTGAAACATGTTTTATTTTTTCCCATATTCTAGTGCAATATATTTTTTTTTTGTATAAACTATCCGGTATCCTAGGTTCATTGCCCGCCCCAGACTAATCCGGACCCTTGCGAGGAGACTTAACGGTGGTAGCAAGGTACCGATGGGACAACCTCTTTGAGGTTACGTTAATTATCACGGCTGTCACTCCCCAAGGTTCGAGCCCTTGCCTTAAGAAATGCTGGTAGTAGCCATTGCCAACTCTACTAAGTACCCATTGGTCATATTCTAGTGTAATACAATACACAACATTCGTATTTCATGTATGGATATGCATATTTATATATGTAAATAAACAATTGTAACATCCGAAATTCTAATTGAACACTTGTGTGAAATTAGGTCAGATATAGAAGAAGGAATGGTGATAAATAAAGGGACATTGTTGCTAGCTAATTAGATAGAGAGAGAACGAAAACACTAGTGCTATTGAAATCGTGATGACTAGAAAATAAAGAGTTAGAGGGCTAATTAATGAGAGATGAACCAAATAAACGAAGAAGCAGCAGGACAACATGGCAACTCAAAGTCCACAACAAAGGAACAGAAACATGAACAAAGAGTGATCAGAATCATCAAAATGAATTTGAGAAACAAAGATGAGGACGACGTCGTAGAGAGGCCGAGACATAGAAGCAGAAGTCAATACCCGAACCACCACCCTCACCACTCTCTGGAACCAGAGAGCCGAGGGTACTATACTACTATATATATTTATCTGGTGCGCTCTTGACTTCCTCTCTCCCTCTCTGATATACTTCTTCCACGCACACACAAATCCATTCACACCTTAACTTCCCCTACCTAATTTAACACACGAATCCTAGAATTACCCACATTCACATTCGGTCTACATCTAGAATACGTACAAAGGTATTCTATTCTAACTAACACCCATCTTCTTCGGTTAATTGTTCTATGAAACAATACCGGTTGCTGTAACTAATACGTACTAGTCTGTCGCTAGTTTTCTTCAGACCGAATTTGTTCGTGACGAGGTATTGTTTCATTAGTTACAGCAACCGGTCTGATTCAACTGTTACTGCTTAGGGGTAGCAGTAGTGCTCGGTTCGGTCACGACGTACTGAGTGGCATTATTGTCAGTGCAAAGAGCAGCTTCGATTTGGTGGAGAGTGTTGCAGAGATGGTTGTTAATGGCGGTGACGCTGGAGAGGTTGAGTTTCGCGGAAGGGATGGTGCTGGCCAGAACTTGGAGGCCCACTGTAAGAAGACAAGCTTGGTTCAGATTAGAAGAAGGCGGCGGCGCTCCTCCTCCGCCGGCAGATTCAGTTGAATTGATGGAGCCGGTGGTGGTTGTTGCAGGAACGATGACGAAGCCTTGGGGAAGAAGTGCTATGGAGGAAGGGTCCTCGCAGGACATGGCGAGCTGGATGGATTCCACGTTGGTGGTGGCATACACCACTAGACTCCCCGACTGATCGGTGCAACTCTCCTGCACCACTAGCTCAACGTTCTGAGATGAGTTGCTCGCCACCTGTTATGACAATATATATTAAAAGACCAATATATATAAGCAATTCACTTAAGTCTAATAGGAGAGCTTACGTTTATGCGCAAAAGGGAGATGCAATTTCCTGGATGTGAGCCATTTGCAATATGAGCTACTTCATGCAAGGAGTTGCCATTGGAGAGAAAATCCAACTGCTAATAACAAAACATATATAGAGTGACATGATCCATCATAATGGATTAGTTTAATTAGTAACATTGGTAAATCGAGCTGATAATAAAGTGAAAGGACGTGTATGTGTATAACGTGTGTGTATAGATATACCTGAGATCTGCGACGTTCGTCCTTGAGGAGGTCAAAGACCTTGGAGTGAGAATAAGGAAGCCAGGTGGTGGAAACTGCACTGAGTATGACCCCATTAGGCTGCCCCGGGTTTGCGATCTTCCTCGTTGTGATTCTAACGGTGTCCTCAGCAGAATCCGATAACGCCGTCCATGATTGACCACTTGAGGTGCTCATGTTGAGGCTGAACGTTCTTATCATTCTTTGAGCCAGTTTCATTAAGTTCTTTCTTGCTTCTGGTGACGGTATCACTGCAACGTACAATTTATTTAATAATACACACCAAATTAACATGTCATGTGTGTATATATACATATACAGGCATCATGATGGTTGAGAATGATGATGATAAGAGTTTAGGAAGATGAATGAAGAAGAAGAACCTCCAAGGTCTGAAATATTCCTGGCCATGAGGCTGGCGACCCTCTCACATTGTCTCTGCAAAACTTCTAACCAACGCTGTGCCCCAAATGCCATTCCACTGTAAACATAGTTACTGAATATCTGATGCACTGGTTTCTCTTCCACCTCTGCTTGCTCCACCCACGTTACCTACGCACGTAACGTAAAGCATTCACCAGACAAGATGATTAATAATGGAAAAACGTATTTCATTTCAGTGAATTAAGGGCTAGGTTTGTCTTTCTACTAAAATAGTTTAAGCCAAATTTGATAGAGCTAACCCTTGAGTAGCCATTGGGCATGTCTTGAATGATACAGCCGGAGGGTCGGCGGCAGTATCTGGGATAAGAATGGTGGAAGCTTTCGTGGAAGCTATCAAGAGGGAAATCAACAATGGCCCAGGTTCCTTTATCGGCGTTTTGTTGGCAGTAACGAAGAAAATGAGTCTCACGAGTGGGCACCAAAGGAGAGATCACTTGTAATTCTGCGTACATCTACAACCAACAAAGCAAGCAAATTTATCAACAAACATTTCATTAGCTAGAAGTTTTGTTTCTAATTTGAAGCTAGGGGCTGGATATCAATTATTACCAGTTGAAGAGACCCACTGGCGTGACCAGAAGCACCTGACGATATAACTTGTACAGTTTTTGCCCTAGAAACAATGGTAGGGAACAATTCCATCCACTTCATCTGAAATCCCAACATTCAAGGCCAAAAATTAATTAATTAGAAGAAACATGAATTCATGGTATTAGAATATAAGAATCTCATAGATAAATCAAATTGAATCAGCTTAAACTGTTTCAACATAAAGATAATATAACATATATCATGTCTCATAGAATCTTATGAAATGAAAATGTACAAGGAGACAAAAATATAAATAAAAAGAAGTAATGAGTAATTGGCTTGTTTGGATAGCCCGTTGGGAGAACGGATACAGATTCTGAGATAAATATGTGAGAGGAATTTTGTCTCGGTAAGTGTAGGAAAAGATTTTGATTGCCCAAACGGATTAATCAAACAATCCTAATATTGGAATATAAGAGTCCTACGTTGACTAATTAAGTATACAATGTGAAGGGTAGTTCTATCAAAGTTATTTCGAGATAAAAAAGATAAAATTAATATATATATCTATATCTCAAAAATCTAATACGCAGCGAAGACAACTGTTCATCTTAAAGAGACAAATTAAGTGACAAACAGAAAACTGCCATTGGCTCTTTCATCTGTGTTTGTTTAAGAAATACGGCTTCCACTCCTAAATATAAGATTCCGTTTGCATTGCTAATAATCAGTACACAAGCAGTATAATATTGGAGGAATATGATCGTTCACTTACAGCGTCAAGGAAGGCGTCAACAAGAGTGACACTATTCATTATAACCACAGCAGTATCACGGCT
>JANTPZ010091995.1:0-14860 GCA_025593235.1 Vachellia pachyceras
TTCAATTTTTATGGCATGTGATTTTGCTTAGGTGCGATGTTTCCTTGGGAAAGCTTATATTCAGGATGTTAACTCAGTTCCACAATTTCTTTGAGGTATATACATGAAAGGGTTTTTCTTGAAGGGGCAGGGGATGAATGGATGGATTAATAATGCATTAAATTGTTATATAAGTTTCCTGTTCTCACAGAATTTTCATCCTGAATGGAACAGGTAGAATATCTCCCTACCATTTTGCCAATGGATGGTAAAAAGAGAGATTCTGCACATTTCGCTAAAAGGGTGAGTAAGTCTTTTTATATACTTCAAACTTTGTTACTAGTTTATGACTGTTCAAATGCCTAAAATAAGTGCAAAGATTTAATGTTTCAAGCCCCCCCCTCTCTCTCACACACACACAAGTTTTAAGATTTAAATTGAGTTTTTAGAAAGTCCTACTTTGGTTGTTGAGATTCCTGGCCTAAAACCTTAAGCTTTAACCAGTGTGAAAAATGGAACTCTTGGATTGTTCGTTAATCACATGTCAGGCCTTGTAGGCTAATCAAATCTACCATGTAGGTAGCTGTTCCATGAAATTCTGTGTCTGACGAGGAAACAAGAAAGGAAAAGGAACGAACTGGGCTACAGTCTTCCATGACATTCTATGTTGTTGACATTATAATTTTAGATTCTGGAGTTGGACCAGCTAAAATGAAAGGGTTTGCTACTGTCTTCCATCTATGGAAGAAAGTAGCAGCCATAGTAAAATATCTGTAGTAATATGTATAGTAAGATAATGGGAAATGTCTCTATCCTTCATATTTCTTTTTAGTTGCCCTTGTTACCCTGTACATATCAATTTCCCCTTTTTTTGCCGCAGATATGAGTTTTCCTTGTCCAAACTGATGAAAACTTGAGAAATTGTTCCACTTTGACTTTTCAAATTAACTTTGTTTCATAATATCTGAGGACTTCATTTGGGTTTGGACTCTATGAAGTTTGCGGGCTTGGGCTCAAAAGGGGTCAATTTTTAAGTTGTATAGAAGAGCTGTTTGAAACTTCTTGGCCATTGAACGAGTTGTTGACTTAACATTTCGTAGTGGTGTCTCAATTCCCCTTTTTTCCCTGTAAATGATGCTCATCACATGATACTCTATGCATATGTCTGTTGTGATTACTATGTCTTGTATAACTTCTTTTTATTTGAAATATCAATATGCTAGGTTTGTTATTCTATTTATCAGTTTTATCATTTTCTTTTCCTCCATCATATAGCTTTTTGTGGGTAACTGGTAAGGTTTAACTGTTAACACATGGATAAATGCAGACAAGCTACGCTATGGCTACTGCACTTAATGTTGTCCAAACAAAACATACTTATGGAGATTCAATACTTCATATGAAAGCACAAGAGGCAAAGCAGGTGCATTTATTTATTACACTTGTCCCATTATATCTTCACTGTAGACTCCTAGTTACTCTTAAGAAGCACAAATTTGTTTGTATTCCATTGTATAAAATGGTTTTGGTTCTAATTTATTGACTACATCAACATAGGATACTTTGGTTTTCTAAGTAAGTTGAAGTAGGGAGATTGTGGTGGTCAAATATTAATACAAAGTAAAGCCATCATGGAAATCAGTGTTGTATTACAAATTTCCTCATTGATTGTACTGACTGAAACTTCTCAGCATCTCTGTTGCATTTAAAAATAAAGTTTGCTATTGGTTCTGGTATCTGTCATCTTTTTCCTGTTACTAATTCAACAAAGGATCTATTTGTCTGTCCCTGACATTTCACCTTCTTTACTTTTTCAGGGCAATCCCTTAAATTATATGGTTGAACTGGCAAGGGTGGAATCAGTGAGTCCTTACAGACAAGTGGATTTTTTTTGGGAGCTTAACAAACAAGTGCAATTAAACTATGCTTTATATCTATATAGTATTATCTTATTCCTAAACTGATTCTGGGTCAAGCTTCTTGTAAATTATTTTCTTGTTTGAAGTTTATACAAATCAGAGTTACAAACATAAATTTTTATTCCTATTTCTCATTTAGATTATGTGAACGAAGATCATCCCTTTGTTTATGCCAGACGATATTATTAATAGATTTCTGGTCAGCCTGATGTGTTCTATTTATATCACCTTGAAGACCTTTCATGATCAAAGAAAAGGAGATCTAACCAATGAATATACTCATAATATTTTTCTTCATATTTTACAAAGGAATTTCTGATCATTTGGGATTTTCCAGAAGATCCTATTTCTCTGATTGCCTTTCTATACTGCAATATCAATTTACCCTTGCTTGGATCTTAACTTGAGATTTTTTGTCATGGATATTTTCTTCTATCCTACTAGATTTAGTCATGATATTTTAAGAAATCATTTTTCTACATGCAATATTGGAAGGAAGGATAAAGTTGATTTTATGCTTTTTCAGTTGTTTCGTATAAGCAACTCAGAAGCTGCAGGATGGCTGGATAAGTTCCTATCTATGAATCCTGATCCCAGGTATTTCACCATGTCATCAATCAGGAATTCTTTTCTTTCTTAGGTACAAGGGGGAATCAATGTGAAACAGAATTAATGTTTGGACTATGGAACTGTTTCCAGGGTCATTATAATAACATGCGATTTTTTCTCACTTTGTTATAATTTATTTAGAATGCATCTATCAATTGTGTATTCTTGCCTTAAGTCATCTGGGATCAACTATCTCTCCCTTCTCGTTTCTTTCATTCTGTTGTGGCCATGGCCTCCCTGTATATTGTTTTGTGATCTGTTTGTTGAATCATCTGTATCTCTGACATGCATACAGAGGCATTTTAAAGAACATGTTCTCGACTATAGGTAGATTTACATGATAATAACCTTGATAATTGTTGTAACATGTGTTGATGTCTGGTGGGAATTAATGCTGGAATCTATATCCTGCTTGCAGTAGTCAAGTTCAATATAATGACTTCTTGAGGGTTTTAAAACTCAAGTCTTGCCCTATATCCAAAGAGGTCGGTACCAATTAATTCCCTCTTGATTTAAATTTTGACCTTTTTTGGTTTTAGCTGCTTTATGGTTTGGCAAGCCAATTCTTCTCTTCTGCCAAAACCTGAAATGTGATTTAGAGCTTTTCATTCCTTTTCCATGTCATACTACTCTTTTGTAAATGATATCTTATTTTCAGATTTTTGAATTCATTGATGTGGAGAAGAATGGAACCATTAAATTCAGAGAGGTAATTGTATCAAACCTATATGGATTGGTGCACTGGTTTTTTGGGCAAATAAATCTTAGTGGAAGTCTTGTATGTTGTATTCAGTTCCTATATGGATTGGTGCATGTCATGAAGCAGCCATTGTTCCGTGAGGCCTGCGAACTAGCTTTTGTTGAATGTGGTGGTCTAGTAAATGGCCACATAATAGAACAACAAGTACTGTGTTCTCTCAGTTTTTCTGTTTTTCCTCCTTCAAATATATACTGGTATTTTAAACTATATTGAATTGTGTTGCATTTATGTTCGAGTCAGTTGCAAGATTCAATCCAAGCTGCAATCCCAGGCTGCAAGGAGAATGAGGTAAAGTAACTCTCACAATTCTGTAGGCCCTTGTAAATTTGGTATGCTTTCCAGTCTCCTCCTCCTCCTCCTCCTCCTCCTTAATATTTCAAAAAAAATAAAAAATAAAAAATGAGGTTACCCTTAAACTTGTACCATTCATCATGCTAAACCCTCTATGGACTTCCTGTTAACGGAGACGCTAATTCACACCCTTCATGGAATTCATTCATTGTTCACTTATTTTCTTTTTAATCCAATATGGCCATGCCATGGGACGAGGAAAAGGTATCAAGTGCTGCAGAAAATAGACGATATGTTGCAAGTATCTCTAAATGATACTTCCTGATTCTTGGAATTGAGGCAAGTTTTTGCAAACTTAGGATCAAGTTTTCATAAAAATATAGCACTTCACGCATTGTACAACTCGGCATTACGTCATTATTTTGTAGCAAAATGTTCTTTCGCGTTTTATTGATCCATTAAAGAACTTGATCCTAAGTTTTCTTCATTCCTTTAGTTTCTGACAGGTATTAACTGATTATTTGTAGGTTCGTGAACTATTTTTGTTGTTTGATCATGACAATAATGGTTTTGTTAGCAAGGATGATTTTGTTACTTGCCTTAGAAGAAATCCTCTGTTGATAGCATTCTTTCTGCCTCACCTGCAGTGCAAGAATTTGTTGGGTGTTAATAAAGTGCTTGAGAAAATGTGACGGATGGGTATTTCATGTCATTTACAGGGTGCCTACAAACTATAAATATTAGGGGCCTTTACTAACAGAGGTACACTATGATACCCAGAAGGGGTTTTCTTTTCTTTTTTTTTTTTCTTTTTTTGGCCATACAGAAGGGGTTTTCTCTACGTCTTATTCTCCACTTCATCTTCCTTTTCAATTCTGGAACTTCTAGCGATGCAGGTTTATTTATTTGCTTATTTTTTTTAAAGATATAATAGTATTGTGATAATATTACTTTTGCAAGAATTTAAACTGAACTATCTACATTGATCTAAACGGTCCATGCTAAAAGTGGAGAGGGATAGTTGTTAAAAATGTTTGTGATTGTTTCGCAATGGGCAACTTTTTCATAAATAGTTTCCGTTTAGTGCAGGCATAGTTGGCAAAGTTGTGTTTGCTACCCCAATTTAATTTCAAAATCTTTGTAGTTTGAATTTTAAATCAGGTCCATGGACTTTTTCTCCCTTTTACTGGATCTTTTATCTTCAAAACCATTAAGTAGGCATTGACGGCCGTTAAAATTCTGTCGTTTTTGGGCAAAATAAAGTTTGTAAGTTGGATCTTTGAGATTCATAGCAGTCAAAATATGCCTCTAGATTGGGAGAATACTTAAAAGGGAAATTTACATATTATCCATCAATTAAATTTTTCATCGATAGAGGGATTTAAACCAACAATTTTGCAAATTATGAGTACGGCGGCTTATTTTCAGAAATGGACTCAAAAGTAAGGATCTTATTGAACAAATTTAGCCATCTCTAAAAACAAATTCCTGTTCTCTGGTTATAAAATGAGTTTTGTTTAACGAAACGGGTTAATCTCTTGTAATGTGATGAATTAAGGATTGAATTCTTGCTTAAAGAGAAGCCCCCATTTAGCGTCGTGCAATGCTTCAAATATGATTGTCTCTAGCAGAATACATGTGCCTAGTAAAAAATATCTACTACCGCTTTGATCCTTAATATAATATCGCTTTAATTTATAATTATATAGGAAAAATCCAGGGAAATGTGGATTAAGACGCACTCTCAGGAAATTAAACGAGAGTTAAACGAATGGTAAACGGAGAATAGAAATCCACATATACATAAGGCAAGAGATCGAAGGCGTAAAACTCCAAGGTCTTCAATGGCCGCTGCGGGAGAAGAAACCGAACAAATTGGGTTTTCAGACATCTATGCACGGCTCAATTTTGTCTGCATAGACTTTCTGAGCCTAGGATTTCAAAATAAACAAGTTCTTGCCATGTCAGTGCCCCTAACAAAATTCCTAATATCTATAATTTCTATTTACTGGTTTTAAAGATGATTCACTGACAGATTGTTGTTGTTGTTGTTGAGTGCAGAAACTAGAAGGATTCGATACAAGACGGAAAAAGTCGGGCGTGATTCAAAACTAGATAAAACTGCAAACACCTTCAGATTAATTTTACTTATGAAGTATAATAAAAAAGCAAATGGAAGGAAAATAAACATTACTTTCGTTCCTGAATATAATAATGTTTTAAAATAAGAAAAATACATGAGATTTAGAGCTTATTTGGTTTCACTTACCAGAAAGTAGGTTTTGTTTTAAAATATAGGTTTTACACTAAAACCTAGGTTTTGTTAAATACATACATTTTTCAGAAAAGCTAATTTGGATACAAAACCTCGATTTGAAACTTATGTTTTGAAATGCTATTTTCTTGTTAAATTACACCATCTCTCCTAATAGATTTTCTCTTTCCTAATTTGTTATTTCTTTCTCTTTCTTCTTTTTTACCTACATTTTGCCTTGGAATCCATAAAAGTCAAAACTTTCCAAACACAACTACCCTTTCAAAACCCAAGTTTTGTTTTAAAATCTGTAAAAGCCATTCTCCAAAATTTATTCTCTAAAACCTAAGTTATGTCTCAGAATCTGTAAAAGAAATTCTCAAAAGGACATTCAAACGAGCTTTTAGATGATGGAAATGGAGAAGATAAGGACTAATTGGAGGAGAAGCATGGAGTAATTGTTATTTATTTTAAGCTTACAAATCATTGGTGCATAATGCTCACTATTTATAGGTCACGGGTTCTTAAATTCTGTTTTAAAAGTTACAACAAAGAATAAATATACATAACATCTAGAGGCTATATGTATTAATCGTACAACCCCCAAGAAGCTATTAATAATGTAGATTAGCGTAGAATTTTAAAATATAACTCTTGAAAGGTTAACGATATTATATATCAGTTATTGATTTCATATAACGTCAAATCTTTGTTTCATTGTCAAATTTGCATACCTACGTCAATTTAGTTTTGCCAACAGAATTACGACACGCAATATCTGTAATATCCGTATATTCCTATGAGGGGAAATAAAGGTTAAGCCGGTATTTATGTGATTATTTAATGCCCATGGATATAAAGTAAACGCTGTTAGATAAGAAGGATCATAATTGACCAAATCATTAGTCTTGAGGATTTTAAGTAAGAATGACCTAAGGGCATAACGGAGATAAAATGGTCATTTTGATTAAAAAGGGCCTAGGGAATAAAATGTCATCAAATAATAAGGACATTTTGGTAATTTGGTCAAAAGTCAACAAAAAGTCAAAGTTGACCAAAAAGTCAAAGTCAACCAAGGGCAAGGTTGGAATTAAAAAAGAGTAGAAAAAGTGATGGCATTTTGGAAATTATTGCAAAAGTAGAAAAAGTAGTGGCATTTTTGTGAATAAGTGGTAAATAAAAGACTTCGGAGTTAAGGACGACCGAGAAATAATTATTTGAGGTAACATGAGTCTTCAAATGCCGGAGACCAGAACTGAGAAAAGTTTAGTTGGGTCATTTTACACGGTATTCGGTATGGGCAGTTTCATTGTACGGAGAACAACAGTGCTTGAAAAACCCGAAAAAGTATTTTCTTAGAAAATTAATTACGAAAAATCTAGGAAGAATTTTGAGGAACGGAAAACAGCTTGAGAATCAAGGAAAAATATAGAATTTTTCTGTGTCCTGAAGTCAAATTGGCCACCGGAAGCCCGTTTTACGGTGTTGCATGCAAATCGAGGAATCCTGATGAGTTATGAGGGAAACTCGGAGATGCTATGGGCTAGGACATGACGCCACCTAGGCAAGGAAGTCTAGGGAATGGTGCCATGCGAGATATAAAGTCTCCGGAAAAGTAAAAAGGTAGTTACTCACGTAAGGTTACTTACGGAAATGCGTGCCGCTGGATTATGTAACTGGACCGGGCGAAGGCCCAACCAGAAAAATCTGACGCCTAGGGGGTATAAAAAGTCACTTTTTCAACTAGGATGAGATAAGGGGATGTGGCTCAATGTGGATCAAGTATTTTTTGGTCCCCAAGTTTCAATATGCTCCACACAAATTACAAGAGACCAAATTAAACTTGCAAAGTCCCTCTCGCTTCCCTCTCATTCACGCCATCTCTCTCTCTCTCTTAGTCTGAAATTTTCTCTCCCTTCTCTCTTGAAAACACTCCCTCCCCAAGCAAGAAAGAAGAAACCCAAGCTCCATAACACAAGGTAAAATGTTCTTGCAACGTAATCTCTCTCTTTTCTTGAGTTTGCCACTACTACTACCTTCTCTTGAATTATTCCTTGAATGAGCCTCCCTTTTTGAGGATAAAGGCTAGGACTTCAAGAGTTGAAAATGTAAAAGAGAAGGTTTTAAAAGTAGTAAATGGTTGCAAGCTCTTCCTTAAGGGCTAAAAGATAGATTGTTGGTTGTTGTTGGGTGTTGTTAGTTGATTTTAAGTTGTTGTAAAAAAAAATATGGGAAGATCATGTTTATGGGGAGGTACTGCCTAAATTTGAGTGATCTAAGAGGAGATGTTTTTGAGTTAACTAAAGCTAAGAGAAAGGGTTTTGGAAGAAAGAAAACATAAGGTTACATGAAGAAAGTGAAAAGAACCCATTTTCCCCCTTTTTCTTTGTTCTTTTCGGACAAGGCAAGAGAAAAGAAAGGAATGAGTTTTTGAGAGTTTTGATGGTTCCAATGGCTTTGAAATGATGTTTTGTGTAGGGTAAAGCCAAGAGATAGATTTTAGAAGTTTAAGGAACCTTAAAAACCAAGACTTGAACTTTTAGTCCTCTTGAAAAACCCATAAAGAGTTCTATGCGTTTTTACAAGTTTTATAGCAAATTGTTGGTTGTGTATTTACATGGATCTTATACCATGATTTTTAGGATTTTAAGACTCTCAAGAGCACATTTGGAAGGGATCCTAAAGAACTTTGGAGTTAAGTTAAAAAAGGAGAAGATTTACAAAAGTAGCAAGACTACTGAACCAAACTCATGTTTTATGAAACTTTGTTGTGAATGATGCATGACTTTTGTGATGAATGAAGTAAATGATATGGGTATGAAATGTGATCTTGATTGCTATGGCCATATGCATATAAAAATGTTGTTTGAACATATCACATGTCACATGCTCATATGGTTGTTAAAAAGGTTGTTACATGCATATTCACAATACTTTTGTCTAGCTAGTTTTGCTATTGGGATTTCAAATTCTTATTATCCAACAACTAACCATGTAGGCAAGGGTAAGGAAAAGGTTAATGATGCTTAAAGATGATGTTTTGCTTGCATGTTTTTGGTGTAAATGGTTAAGATGCATACTTTCTTGAAGTTGTTGTCATGTTTGTAACCTAAACCTCTACAAAGATATCATGTGGATGGGTGATGGAGCATGCATGAAAATGAGCTAAAAGTAACCAATAATTGTAAAGGAATAATCATGCATGTTAGAGATAGGTTAATGGACAAAAAAGAGGTTTTGGTGAATTTTTAAGAAAATTGATTTTCAAAGCTAAAGGGGTTCCAAAGGCCCTGAAAAACGAATATGTTTCAAGTAACAGTAAAAAATAGTAAATGAGCTCCCAATGGGCTGAAATTTTTCCATCCTAAGATTTAAAATGATATAAAGTTTTCAAATTTTGGATGTGTACATTAAGAGATATGATTTTCCAAAGATTGAGGTAAAATTTGAAAAACTGGAGTGAACCATTTCGGATAGTATGTGGTTTTGGAATAAATTGTATCAAATGGGCAAGAATTGGAACCAATGAATATTTTTTCCCTATATTTCACTTAATAAGAAAAATTTAGAAATTGGAATCACTTAGTTTTGAGTTTTCTAGAATTAATTATGATTTTTCAAATTTGGACCAGAAATCTGAAAAAAGGCATATGAACAATACCACATTTTTCCATTTTTGAAAGTTTAAGTTCACATAGAAAGCCCAAATTGAGTTATCCAAAACCCAAGAGTGATTAGTAAGTGATCTATAATAAGAAAATAGGGGGGAAATATGTGTTACAATATCAACAAGATGCGTAAATATTATTATAGAATAAACATATGGAATTTCTAACTCATTCAATATATTTGATTGCATGATATTACCATAAACACTATTGTTGACAACTTGATTTTTTTGGGTTCCATTTTTTTGCATGTGACATAACCCATGATCTCTTTATTAGTTTTGATGTACTTGAACCTCTTGTGAGGTTTTCGCACTTAATTATATCTTGACTCTTCTTGAGTACTTGCTTCTCAATATGATCATATTAACAATATGATTTATATTTAGAATTGATTTATTTTTCATGCTTTAAGTAGGATTCATTTGAAGAAATTCTAGTTCATATTTTTATTTACAACAATATTTTTTCTTGTAGATATGGCAAGCAGAGGCTTGATTTTTAGAAGAGATGGTGTGAACCCAAAGGGAAAGATCCCGTGAACCCACATCCAATATGAAATATACGCACTCCAAGAATGTTAAACAAATGTCGACGATCCACTTGAACCCTTGAACACGGAAGAATAAGGACCCTAAGTGTTGGAAGACACCACAAGGTTGATCAAGTTTTGATAAGTCTATTAGTTTTAAAAAGAGCCAGAGAGAGAATCCTCTCAAAGTGCGTAAAAATACAAACTTTCATTCAAAATCCAAGTCTGCTGTCAAAAGAGGCGTTACAAAGTATTTAAATGAAACTCACAAATCTGACTTAATTTGCATTAATTGCAAATATTAAAGTCTAATTAAAAAAAGGAAACTATTGAAAAAAAAAAGTAAACTCAGAAGTTACCTAATTTGTAGTAAATGCAAAAAGGAAACTCTTAAAAATAGGAAACTCAAAAGTTACCTAATTTGCAGTAAATGCAAATCCTAAATTCTATTTTAAAATAGGAAACTCTTAAAAAAGGAAATTCAAAAGTCCAATTTGCCAACTAATAATAAATTTTCGTACAAATAAAACCCATAAAATATTGTCATCATTTAAAGCCCAAAATTTGCTTATTTAGATCCAAATGAGTCCTCCCATGCGAAGTACTTGGCCCAAGCTTGTTCATTTCAAGCCTCTAAGCCCAAAATTTGATCCGCAGCTCCATTGTCAGCCCAATAAGATTAGTGATATTTATAGCTCTTGTGATTAGACCGTTTAGAATTTGCAAGTGCTCATTTGAATTTGATGCGTCATGCTAGATCGCATCATTTCCTCTCTCCTCAAAGAGATTCATCCTCAAATCTTCAGCATGTGAATAAAATAATGGCACGATACTTCTTGAGGATAAAAATCCATCAGGTAGCTTCTTAGGAAACAAATCTAAGAATACCTGTAACACACTACAATGAGAATGAAAGCAATTATTAATATCATAATCAACTAAGGAATTATTCTTGTAATAATTCGGAATCTTACTTTTCTCACAAATCTTTTCATATTTCTTTTCACTTAATTCAAAACTTTCCCTTTTACTTTCCTTATTTTGAGAATAATTTATACTCTCAATCTCTTTTTTCCCTTCAAACAAAAATTTTCTCTCTACAACAGTCTCACAAAAATCATTCTCACTTGTATTTTGTCTTTTCTTTTCATCATTGAGGGGATCTTTTTCAACCACACTGTTGACACTTGGAATAAGAATTTCTTCTTCTATGCATTTTTTTAGCATGAATTTCAGCATTGAATTCTTCTCCAATCACAAGATCAGTACTTGGAATAGGAAGGTCTTATCCTATAAGTTTTTCCTCAAGATCTTTAATATTCAATTCTTCTTCCTCTTTGGTTGCCTCTGTAATAGGGCAGCAACAATCATAGGTTCAATCTCCTTTGAACTTGATATACTTTTTAAAATTTCCCTTTGCTTGATTTTGCGCTCATGATGTGCAACTAGAGGAACCAAATCTTTGATATCCATGAAGATCCACATCCCTTCAAAATTGGCTAACTTAGGATTAAGCCCACGTACAAAATGATCCTTAGTCGCCATTGGAGTTTTCTTCACACAAGCTCTCATCATAGCTAACTCCAACTCTTGAAAATATACATCAATACACATGGAACCTTGTTTCAACTCTTTCAACTTTCTATAAAAGTCTCTTTTTGACTTGGAGTAATGATTAGACATCCATTGATCTGCATCGGCTGTTATCCTTTGAAGTCCTCTTAGTAATATTTGGATATCCTTCAGACGTTCTTTTTTACCGTACATATTGTACTTTCTCTAAATTTTCTTTCAGGGTTTTTTGCTCTCTCTCTTTATTGATATTCTTTTTTTCAATAATTTTTCCCTTCATTTCTTTTTTTATTCACCCCTCCTTTTTTTTAATTTTTTTTTCATTTTTTTCTTGTGCACGTTTATGTTTTTTTTTTCACATAACAAAATCTATCACAAACAATTAACACAAGCAATCAAAACATAGAAATCCAGGAAAAGTGTTGAATTTGAAACTAAAGAAACTTGACCTAGAAAACTCAGATTGAAACGATTCCAAAATGAGTAGAAAGATGAGACTCTAAACAATGAAAAAGACCTATCAAATGTTGAAAAACATGAAGGAAAAGTAGATGAATAGATTGAGATAATTGGAAGATGAACAGAAACTAGGAAAGAGCAAATCAACGAAAATAAAACTGAATGAACATAAAGATAAAACATAAGTTTAGAACTGAAGCTTTGATATCAACATAGTGCGAACCCAAAGGGAAAGTTCTCGTGAACCCACAGCCAATATGAAATATATTCACCCTAAGAACGCTAAATAAAGGTCGACGATCCACTTGAACTCTTGAACACGGAAGAAAAAGGACTCGAAGTGTTGGAAGACACCATAAGGTTGATTAAGCTCTGATAAGTCTGTTAGTTTTGAAAAGAGCCCGAGAGAGAATCCTCTCCAAGTGCGTAAAAATACAAGCTTTCGTTCGAAATCCAAGTCTGCTGTCAAAAGAGGCGTTACAAAGTATTTAAATGAAACTCACAAATCTGACTTAATTTGCATTAATTGCAAATATTAAAGTCTAATTAAAAAAAGGAAACTATTGAAAAAAAAAAGTAAACTCAGAAGTTACCTAATTTGTAGTAAATGCAAAAAGGAAACTCTTAAAAATAGGAAACTCAAAAGTTACCTAATTTGCAGTAAATGCAAATCCTAAATTCTATTTTAAAATAGGAAACTCTTAAAAAAGGAAATTCAAAAGTCCAATTTGCCAACTAATAATAAATTTTCGTACAAATAAAACCCATAAAATATTGTCATCATTTAAAGCCCAAAATGTGCTTATTTAGATCTAAATGAGTCCTCCCATGCGAAGTACTTGGCCCAAGCTCTTTAGTTTCAAGCCTCTAAGCCCAAAACTTGATCCGCAGCTCCATTGTCAGCCTAAATAAGATTAATGACGTTTATAGCTCTTGTGATTGGACTATTTGGAATTTGCAAAGGCTTATTTGAATTTGATGTGTCATGCTGGATCGCATCAAGAAAGTTAGGCTAAACTCCTAGCATCAATACAAAATTGAGAAAATTAGGCCAGTGGATCACAGAATTGTTGTTCTGCCAAAACTGCATGAGCACATCCGTCTGGTACTGTTGGTATTAATATGATTTGGTTCGTAGGACAGGAGTCTAACTTTAACATAAATTTGGCACATGGGATGCTATCTCTGCATGTGTGATGCAACTTCACATCAGTTGTTAAACATGAGTTCTTAGGGATTAGTTGCTTTAGTGGATAAGTAGGAGTATAGTCACACATTAAAAGATTGATCGAACGTATCTAAAGAGTTTGTGTTGATAGACAATTTGAGGAGAGCCATTTGTTTACCCACCTCCAACCCCATTTTGATTGTTGTGACCTCTGCCTCTTTAATTGAGCATACACCTAAGGGTTGATGAAACCCCAGAAGCCAATACCCCCAAAAGTTCATGAATAGCCCCCACAAGTTGATTGAGAATGTTGTAGAACTGATCCATCAATGTCTACACGAATCATATTTGGATGCAAATTCTATGTTTGAAGTCATGAATCAGAACAGTTTTCATTAGTATGTCAGTGCATTAATGTAGAAGTTCTCTTATGCTATTGTTGCTGCCTTCAAATAGGAATTTACATCAGGATGTCTAGATAAGCCAGCATACTGTATTGAAGCTCTTGTCTATTAGTATTCCTTGAATCTCCTCCTCTCTAGTTCTATTGTGGCATTTTGGTGGATCCATACCTACAAATTACCCGAAAGAAAATGATAAATACGGTTAGGATTTAAAATTTGTTTCCACAATTCTCGCTCTCTTGGGTAGTCTCTTACAACTTGTATGATGATCTCCTCATAATGACATTGGAAAGGACATAAACTCTAGTTAAAAGACCTCTCTTAACTCTAAGTGAGCCAATAACTAGCCTATCATGGGATGTTTCCCACATGAAAAATTTTACTTTTTTAGGGATTTGCCACTTACATAGGTTCTAAAGATTTATCTCATTATTTCTGACTCTTCTAGTAAGGAAATCATATGCCCAAATTTCAAATTGTCACTTTGGATCCTTAATTTCTTAAAATGACACTTTGGTTCCTTACTTTTCAAAATAACTATTTTACCCTTATTTTTCTACATCTGGCAAATGGCATTTTCACTTTTCTTTTCCTTTTTTCATCCTCCAAATCCTTAATTAGTTTGTAATTACTCATTTAGCTTTTATATTCAGTTATAAAAAATAGGGATATTACAACAACAAGGCGAAGCGAAAGTGCATTTGAGGCTTTAGGCTAGGGTTTTGATTTTACTTTATTTTAAAGATTATTAAAATGACATTGTTTAATAGGATTTCTGATAATAAAAATATAACCCGGTCAATCTACCTAAACCGGCGGGTTGATCCGGGTCAACCCACCTCTACTTTTACCATTTAGCTAGATCATGGATTGATTCCCCGATTTCTTATTCAAATCAGTTGGCCTGACTTTTTCCCTTCGAAAAAACTCACAAACATCATATTAGCATATAAGATAAACAAAAAGAGGTTACCTCTCACCAAACAAGGAGATATTAACACAATTACCAAGCCCCATGCTCAAGCCAACAAATTCACAATTGAATCCACACAGTTATATAACCACATGTTAATAATTCATTGAGTTATTTGGAGTAGTGTATTAATACACTACAAAAAAATTCTGTATTAGTAGTGGTTATTTTATGGATTTGTAGCGGTTTTAACGGCTACAGATACATGTTATAGCGGTTTACAAAACTGCTACAAAACATGGTGTGGCAATTGGTTTAGCAGCAGTTCTAAA
>JANTPZ010091996.1:0-10206 GCA_025593235.1 Vachellia pachyceras
ATCTAATGTGATGTTTTTAATATGTGAGTCAAAATTTTGCCTGTAGAAGTTCATTACTGATGGTTTCACCCCTGGACACTGCTGTTGACAATCTTCAATAAATAATGTCAATCTGTTTTATCATCTTAATTGTGAAAGGCAGTTTTCGAACCTTGAAAATGGGAAGTGGTGACAAAAGTGCTGCATAACTTCTTTTATATGCATGCTAGAGTTTCACATATTATGACACTGAAATGTATTAATGAGAAAAGAGAGAACCAAATCAACTGAGGGTTTTTTTTTAATACTGAGATGGCACTTCTGGTCACCGTTTACTTAATAATTTTCTGATTAATAGTGTACTTTTGCAGATTTCAATGAATTTGTACGAGCAGTTCATTGAGAAAGTTCATCTTTTCAAGGGATGCTCGTCTGGGTTCATTAAACATGTTGTAAGATATTATTAACTTGCTAGTATCCTGGATTGGAATAATTTAGTCGAAAAGCCTAGAGTTTACCTTGTGCCTTTTGAAATGTTGTGATATCTGTAAGTGCTTCAACTTCAAATTAAGTGAGACGTTGTACATTTTAAATTAAAAAAACAAAACGTGTGAAATTACTTTGTTGGAAGAAAATCTCCCAAGCTTGTGTGATTTGATCTGATATTTGTGTGTTATTGTTTAGTTGGTAGCTTACTTGTTAGGTACAAGTTGCTGCAAGCTATTAGCACAGTTAAGAAACTTGTGTGTGTGTGTACATACAGTTTCAACTGTTTTTTTTTTTTTGCTTTGAAATTTTCTACTGTACACCTCATTGGTTTTGAAAGAGTTATAGCAAACAAAGCCAAGGGAAAGCAACATGAGCTAGTAAAGTTTATTTGTTAAAAAAGCAAAGAATAAAAAAGCAAAGAAACTATCTCATGAACACCTAAAGAATAAGTTTCATCACAAAGAACACCAATATTAAGATTCTGTATTGACATGTTATATGTACAAGTGATGTTTGAGACTGCAAAGGGAATCTTACTTAAAAAGTGATTCTAATTTGGATGTGTAGTGCCAGATGAGATGAACATGCTAGTGACTGGTATTTAAAGAGAAGTTCAAAGCATATTTAAATTATTTACTGAACAGTTTTTTAATTTTTTTTTATATGCAAGTTTTGAATTTCCTTGTCAACTTGTGCTATTTAAGAATTTACTAGTGTTACAAGTTGCATTCAGACATGCAAAAAGGCAGAAGGATAGAAGTTAAGCCTTCTTTGGGAAACTGTTTTGCTCAGTATCTCATTTTACAGGCAATCGATGTCCATGAGGAGTTTTTTCTCCCAGGAGAAGTTATTATGGAGCAAGGAGATGTAGTAAATGAACTTTACCTTGTATGCCATGGTGAGCTGGTATGAATTCTGGTTGCTCAACTCATTCGGTGCTTTTATGTATATTTTTTACGTTTATTTGTAGAGTAAAAACATCTCCGTAGTCCCACTAGTTCCCATAATGCTATGTATTTGGCATTCTAGATTGTTTTGTTGCTAGAATAATAGTTCTGATTGACTTCTGGATGGTAAATATTGAATAAGAAAGATATTTGACATGAATTTACAGAAGCCTCTAAACGTAAGTTGTCTTGTAAGCGTATCAGAATATTTTATTACTTCATTGATGTATATATGGATGAGCATTTTGAATGTTAAATCATTTCTCTTGTAAGTGTCATGCTTTTATATTTGAAAAATCTGTGGTGTACAAGTGCCCCTCCCTTATGCCACATTTAGATTTTGTATCTCATTTTCAAATTTGGTGTGATGGCATTTATCTTGTCTACAGGATGAGCTAAGAATGGAAGATGATGAAAGAAAAGAGCTAGTTAAGCAATATCAAACCTATAGTTCCTTTGGCGAGGTTTCCTTTCTTTGCAATCTACCTCAACCTTACATGGTTCGGGCCCGTGAATTTTGCAAAGTTCTGCGTCTAGATAAGATATCCTTTACAGAAACACTCAAGACATACTTATTAGATGGTCGGGTTATCATGCAAAATCTTCTTGAGGTATGCTTTTGACAAATGTCTAAACCTTCCCTGTAAAAACCATGATGGTTTGTGAAAAAGACTGTTACATTTTATTTTAGAAGCTACTGATAGCTTGTGTCAGCACTTAGGAGTTGAGCAAGTCTGTCTATTTTCTGATACACACTAATGCTTATGTTTGGTTCTATAATGCTTTAACTTTGACGTGTGATATGTTTAGGAAGAAAAGAAATTTAGTCTGCTTACTTTGAGATAATCGAATCTTTGTGTTTGCACTTGACCGACAGGGAAAGGACTCTGGTCTTCAGTATAAGCTTTTGGAATCAGACTTCACCCTGACAATTGGAAATTGTGAAACGGAACTGGCTGTGAGGATTAATTGTGCTGCCTATGAGGGGGATTTCTATCTTTTGAAACATTGGATTGAATCAGGACTAGATCCGAACAGGACTGATTATGATGGAAGATCACCTTTGGTATGGACTTCTTTCTTCCAGCCTATCCTCAGCGATGAAACTTCCTGCGCCGTCTCTTTTCTTCATTAGGCATAAAAAAATTTCTTGTTTTTTTTATCAGGATAAAAGAGCATATAAAATGTCTCAGCCTTTCTGCAAAAGTTTTACCAATGGTAGGGTGGGTGAAGCTTGTTCTTAAAAGAAAAAAGGGGGAAAAGGCTTTGGAATTCACTGATGAAATTAATTTCATGAAAAGAGTGATGTCAAACATATAGTAGTCTAAGCTTTACAGGTCAATTGCAAGCCTACAGTGCTGGCTTTAAGCATTCTTTATTGCTTCCCTTTTAAAATGAAAGAAAGTGAACAACAAGGGATAAATACTTGGTTATGGGATCTTGTCTACGTAAAATTCTGATGGAAAATGCCGAGTGAGAAGAGATAATAGGGCTAATTCATTTTTATCTTTGTTACCACGGCATATTTCTGCATCCAAAGGATATGTAGATATTTCTCGCTTTCTTATTGACAAAGGAGTGAATATTGATTCATCAGGTTAGCTGTTGAAATTCAAACTGACTTTTATTAATTTTTGGAATAGCAAATATTTTTTATTTACATTTTAACGAACCGTTTGCACTAGATAAGTTTGGGAATACTCCCTTGCTTGAAGCCATAAGGAATGGACATGAAGAAGTAGCTTCTTTACTTGTAAATAAGGGAGCTACTCTCACTATTGAAGATGCTGGAAGCATTCTATGCATGGCTGTCGCGACCAAGGAACTGGACCTTTTAAGAAAGCTTTTATCCCATGGTATAGATCCAAATTCTAGAAATTACGATCAACGAACAGCTCTTCACGTAGCTGCCTCGGAGGGTTTGTTCACAGTTGCTGAAATGCTCATAGAAGCAGGAGCAAGTGTTTTATCAATGGATAGGTATGATCTAAATTTTGAGGTATTTTTTTATCACGCGCGTGTTCAATATAAAATCATCTAGGTCATTCTTAGCTTGGAAAAACTCTTCGAATAGCATTTTTCTTTTATGGCGTATTGAATTGAATTGTAATATAAAATCATTGACCGTTTTTTACTTGCAGGTGGGGACATACACCACTTGATGAAGCTCGCATAGGTGGAAATAGGAGCATGATCAGATTGCTTGAAGTAGCAAAAATTTCTCAGGTGGCTGAGGTATCAGATGGTATTCAGGTAACACAAGGTATGGTGGTAGATGTTGCTTCTCTATTACATAATTCCATCACACACATTTGTACACAATGCTTCTGAATGTAAGATATTACATTCTTAGGCAGCTACAACAATATTCTTATGTAAATATATGATATTAAAACGCCAAACACGAGCATTTAGAATATTGGAGCATCTTACAATAGGTGGTTTAAGTATTGGAACACTGCACTTTTTTTGGAAAGACGATTAAAAGTATTCAAAATATGAATGCTTCAGAATTGTGAAATCCTAAATTGCCAGATAAAATGCATTCTTGCGTACGTATGATATTAAGATTCTAAGCACAAGCATCTATGATATTGGAGTATCTTGTAAGCAATTGAGGTATTGGGAAGGATATCAAATATGTTGTCATGACAATTAAGTCCTACTGCATCTATACATTTAGAGAGAATATACGTGATACAAAATTATGTATTAAAGGAAGGTTTTCTATTCTCTTCTTTCTGCATCTTTCGTATAGACCTAAGAAATTCGGGAATCTGCATATAAATAATTATACAGTACCAAAAAATCAACCAGTGGACTCAATTCATTGGGAAGTAAAGCAGTGAGCAAAAGAATGAGCGGCCTATAAAAGCAAAGCAAACCCCAGAGAGATAAAGCATACCTTTCTCGGCCTTTTGGCTAAGATCAAGTGTAGTATCTGTTCTTATCAGTTTAATATCTGATACGTGGGCCATTGGCCCACAAGATATTAAATTTATTTTTTAGGGGGAGGGTCCACCACAATAGCTTGCTACTGGGATCCTCAAGGGTCGCCCATGCGTTGCACTACTGCTCGGGCCTGGCGCTCCCCACCTATCTAGTCCCAAGATTTTCCAGCCCATTTGGATCCGTTATGCAAAAGAATGTGATGTGATTATTATACACGAGATTCGCATTTCATGTTTTTTATATTATTTTTCAGGTAAGCAGTCTGACATGCATGCCTCCACAGAGATAGCAGAAACACTTGTGTCGCCTTCAAGAGATGGAAGTCTGAAAAAGCACCCATGGGATCAGAAAAAGGAAGAGTAGGAGAAGGAGCTGTGGTGTGGTTTCCTGGGAGCATGGAAGCGCTAATAAAGATGGCAAGAGAAGAATTAAAATCTCCCAATGGTTCCTGCATTTTGTCTCAGCATGGTGGTAGAATTCTTGATGTAGATTTGATCAGCAATGATGAGCAGCCATTCCTAATAAGTGAACCAAACCCACACATTGAGGGCCAAAGAATAGAACCATGTTCTGCTCATCCCCATGAGCAGGAGCAACACTAAGGACAAGTGGCATCTCTTTTTTCTTCTAAGAGTAGATGAGACAAAAAAAAATCTTGAAATATCAGAATTGAATTTCTCAACTTTCAAGGAAATGAAAAATGTTAGTTTCTTTCTTAGAAAAGATGAAAAAAAAAATCATGTGGGTGATTTATTCGCATAATAGATTGGGTTTTATTTACTGTGTTTATACGTGTAGCATTATCTTTACAGTAGACTGTTGAATGCTGTGTGAAATAAAAGTTGGCTTAAGTTGCACGAGTAACATGAAGTACTTTTTGGCATAGCACTTGCTATCCTAAAACTAATTTTGGTGCATTCAATATTCTAATATATTTTTCAGTAACACCCTTGTTCCTACGTAATTTTTAATTTTGCTTTAAGAGTATTTTTCTTTTTAATAAGAGAATACTAAATTTGACACTGATTGTTGTGGAAAAAATATTTTAAAATGTTGAATGCATAAAAAAAAAATTAGTTTTAGAACGTCTTGATGTTACGAAGAAAACATTTCAGAATGCTGGTCCATGCAGGTATGGGGACAAAAAGGACTCATTCTGCCCATGCATTGACGAAGTGCATCTGAATCGTGGTTTGATTCACAGGTGAACACAACGCAGGATTATTCTATCTAAATTAAATTGTGCAAGTGTTCTTGTTCCCACCAACCAAAATTAGAACCCCTGGAAAGCAATTCTAGTTCTAGAAGAGCTGGAGCATCAAAATCATTGGTTTTGTAAAGGTAGGTAATTAGATAATATTTTAACAGCTGCACTAGAGGTTTGACAAGTTATAATCCAATTCAGCACAAAGGAGAAAAATGGAGATCCATAATTGGATGATTTCTATTTACAATCTCATCACCACCAACACAGATCAAAAGTCAATTAACTTTTGAAAAAAGTGATGAATTTGTTGAAAAGAAATAATATAAATTGAAAGGTTATAATGAAGAGATGGTTAATTATTATATATAATTATATATAATGACTGTGATGAAGAATATGGAAGTGTAATTATTAACCTTGTCCGCAAGCAACATAGAACTCAATGGTTGGAAAGTCTTGACGACAAAGAGAGCTTCTATAACTTTGCACAAGTTGAGTTCTAAACTCAAAGACAGCTTCCCTCAGTCTCTGTTTTAATACGATTATGAGAGTCCCTGTTTTGGAAATTGCATGAAGGGGAAAATCAAAATTGATGGATGAGACAGGTGGGAGAATGCGAGTGTGGGGGATGTCGTCTGGCCCGAGATTGCTTACAGAAAGGTATGAAATTTCTCGGACCAGGCTTCATTCCCCTCACTCCCTCTTCTCTCTCTCTCTCTCTCTCTGGGATTTTCTGAAACTGTTTTCTGTTGAATGAACTCCTATGTTTAAACATGATGCGACTTGTGAATGTTTGGTAAGCCTTAGTTTCCATTTCTTTACTGCAGGTGCAAACATGGGAAGAGCCAACTGCATGTGTATGACCAAAGGAAGCGAAGGGGAATGTGTTAGTCTCTATAATACAGTGAACTAAACCTTGAACCCTTGATGGAAGAGGTACTTACATTTAGTGTCTAACAGTGTTTCAAACAGAATTACTAAGGATACATGTATTTGACAAAAAAAAATGACTGTCTTCTGTCAAAAAATATCTGTCTGTATGATGTTGCAGGGATCCAGACTTGATGCACTTGCTGCATGCTTAAACAACTACATTTGTTGAAATATTTATCCATCTTTTGATATGAATCAGCTGGAATCAACATAATTATATTAGGGAAAATCGTATGTTAGTAAATTTTATTAGTTAAAAGGACTTAACATATTTTTATGGAAATGAATTTTACTGATATTTTAAATCAAGTCTTTTCAGTTAATAAAATTTTTAAATATGCACTTTTTATTTTTCACCCAAAAAAGATGCATGCAAGCATGCATGCATCAAACTGAATATGACTTGTATAGTTCTTAGCACTTAATTTTTTACTGGAAACTTAGGACCCGTTTGGTAATGTCTCCATTTTATTACTATCCTTCTCATACCACACAAATGTGAGAGAATCAATCAACACATTCTTTGCAAACCTCCTGAATCAATCACTACCCCAATATGAGAATTCTTACATAGAGTCTGTTTGGTACAAGGGAAGGGGTGAAGGAAAATATTTTTTTACTTGTTTGGGAATACCGTTTTTCCAACGGTACACACAAGTTAAGACAAAATCATCTCGAAATCTGTAAAAACCATATCGAAATCTGTAAAAACTATCTGAAAATCCTTAAAACCATCTTGAAATCCACAAAATACCTCAAAATCTGGAAACTCATTTCTCCCAACAGAATTTCCAAACATACACTTTGGCATCTTTGAAAAAACAGAGAAGTGTGATTAAAAGTATTTAATTATTTTTCTTACTTTTTTTATCTTACACCTTATCTTTATTACAATTTTATAGCTCAACTTTAATATTTTAAATTTAACTCACAAAAATTTCCCCCTTTAAAATCCTTCTTACCAAACAGTCCATTGAATTAAATCACCACTCTTCCCTTATGAATAATTGAACATTGTTGCTCGGCAAAAAGAAAATTGAACATTGTTGGCCTCTTTCTATTTTATGTTTATTTTCAATTTTTTTATTTTATTCTCATTCTTTCCAACGATTAAATAATATTTTAGTTTAGTATGTCTTGGACAATGTATCACTACTCTCTTGGCAAAAAAAATGTATCACTACTCCTCGAAATCCCTGTTTGACCTTGATATTTAAATTGCCATCATTACGTAGTCACATCATTCATGCATTTATATATTCCTTCAAAAAGCATAGTGCTCGCCATAATTTACTGTAGAAAGTTTCTCCGGATAAATCGGGAGATTTACTGTGTGATCCCACATAGTGAAGATATTTAGTAAATGGTCACAAATTTTAAAATATTTAAAAAAAATGGTCCCATTGACAATACGAGTTGTCAATGCAGCGCATGATGTTGTCACTTGACAACCCCTGACAACACCATGTGCTGTATTGACAACACAAGACCTGACCATTTTTTAAATATTTTAAAATTTGGGACCATTTGATAAATAAGTCCCTTATCTGAGATTCAACAGTAAATCTCCCTTGTAAGTATATAAATGACAAGTACATTCAACTCACAAGGCTAACTGCATAGTTCTACCAAATAACTCCTGCATTTATTTCATAATCAAGTTTGTATTCTCTTATGCCCATAATATGAATCATTATATTTAAATTCATTTGAATAAAAAGTTATAGCTTATTCATTAAATTTGTCTTAAAATTTTTAAAAAAATCAACTTTACACATATTGAATTATGTTTTGGATAAAAGGAAAAAGTAGAATAAAATTGACAAGTAAACATTAATTACTTTTCAAAAGAGACTTATATTGGGTGGAGAGAATATAATTATTAAAATACTAAAATATACTTTTAATCTTTTATATTTGCGTAAGGTTTCACTTTAGTTCTTTAAATTTAAAAAATATAATTTCAGTTACTCAAATTTAACGTCGTTAGTTTCTCTTAATAGAAATTGCTGATCCATCAAACTTAATGTTTTTATTTTAAATTTTTTTATTTTACACAATTTAAAATATCAAATTTATTATATTATTAAATTTAAATTAAAATTTGAACATGTTTTATCAAAGTTTTATTGTATAGACATCAATTAAATTTGATGAATCATTAATTTCCGTTAAAAGAAACTAATGGCGTTAAATTTGAAGGATTAAAAATGTCTTTTTAAACCTAAAAGACTAAATTGAAACATGAAATAAATATAAATGACTAAAAATATACTTTAATTCTGTCAAAAAAAAGTATACTTTAGCCCTCTTTAAAAATAGTCTTTGACCTAAAGACTTCCTTCAAAACATGGATTCCATTCATAAAATAAAATATTTGCCCCATATTTCGTAAATTAGAAGGGTTAATAAAATATTTAGTCCCTCTAGTTTGACTTTATTTTTATTTATGTCCCTCAAATTTAAAATCAATAGTTTTAATCATGATCTCTTAAGAGGCAAATCGTTCAATACTTTTATTATATTATAAGAATCAATATTTTAAATAAAATAAAATTTAAGGAATTAAAATCATTAATTTTAAATTTGATGAACTAAAATTAGAATAAAAGCAAACTTAGGGTAAATATTGTGTTAATCCAAAATAGAATATGGATATGAAAAATCATGTTAGTCTTGGTGGAATAGACTTTCATTGTTTAAAATAGACTTTCATTGTTTAAACACGATATTTCGAATTCAAGTATCTACGAATGCAAACATGCCTGTCGAAGAATTACCCTTAATTGGATATAGATATGTGGTACCGTTATATAAAAAAGTATATGGGGTATAAACAATTAAATTAAACCATAATTTTTGCCAAAAAAAAAAAGTGTGTGCCATTAGATATATCATAGGGGTCAGCATTGGAAATTTATTCGGTATCTAGAAATTAAAAAACCCTTCACGAAAAAGAAAACAAGAAGAAGAAGAAGGAAGAGAAGCTGAGCACCCAGAAAAATCGACACACGATTTTGGCATTTCCAGAGGAAGGTTCAGCGAAATGGCGCTGCAATGGATGATTCTTACGTACGTGGTGGCAGCGGAGGCAGCCATTGCTGTTCTTCTTACCCTGCCCGCACCCAAGCTCTTGAGAAACCGCTTTGTTTCCCTCGTTTCACTCATCCTACAACCTGCTCTCTTCATCGTCCCCTTCGCTGGCTTCCAGCTTCTTGGTATTCTCTCCCGTTTCCAGCTTCTCTTCTTTTTTCTTCCTTGTATTTATTTCTCAATTCGGTCCTTCAAGACATGGAAATGCCATTTTTTATAGAAGGGGGTTGGATCCGACTGCAATTATTTTTATTTTAGGGTTTCCGGATGGCAATTATGGAAATTAAATCTAGTTGGATTAGGCAAATGAAGATCGATTTCCCTCGCTTTTTGTCTATTGGCTGCTGCTTGTGCTCAAGTATCTCACATTGTGGTGAGATCTGTATGGGTGATCGTGGCTTTTAGTTTTCCTGAGAATTGATTTGTGATGTTTACAGATTTATACTGGAAGAATGAACATCGATTGATGTGTACTTCTGAGGTTTGTACTGCTGCGGAGCGAGACCGGTACGAGAAATCTGTAAGTACCTTAATTAGCTTTGCTTAGGTTCTTATGCTTCGCCATGCGCTCGTATGGCACCTTGGATTCCTTAGAATGTGGGCATT
>JANTPZ010091998.1:0-13265 GCA_025593235.1 Vachellia pachyceras
TGTCTTTATATACCTACATTATTACTTAAGAAGCTTAGCACATTTTCACCACCTGCAATAATGTCAGGTAATAGTCAATGATCCATTCCTTGGTAAACAAGTTGAAGAAGGAAGCTTTTCTGCTGTACCATTGAGGGATGAGTTCCTTGAAAATTCCAGGCTATTTATCTTTGAGACATACTGCAGAATACACCAACGGATTGACATGGGGTATGAACCTGCTTTTTGGATAACCAATTCTGTAACTGCTTCAATTGTACTTTTCAAATGGACTTATTTTCAATCCTCCCCCCGGGGGGGGGGGTTTCCATCCTCTCCCTGTACATCTCTCTTGAATGATTTATCGGCCTTCATAACTAAGTGTATGGATGAGTTGTAAGATTGATTTCACCAATTGCTGATCTTTCTGACAGAGTTCTTGCCGAGAAGTTAAATTTGAATTACGAGGAGGCTGAGAGATGGATTGTGAATCTCATTCGTAGCTCAAAGCTTGATGCCAAAATTGACACTGAAACCGGAACTGTTATTATGGAACCCAATCATCCTAATGTGTAAGTGATTAAATGTTTAGTGCTGAATTCATAGACATTGCCTCTTGTGGTCTTTATTTTGGCTTTTCCATGTTGACTAGCCCACTTTTCCCAACATATCAACCGTAATTTTCCCGCATTCTTGATCCTAACTGAAAATTCACAACTACAGATATGAGCAACTTATTGACCATACCAAGGCTCTGTCAGGGCGTACTTACAAGTTAGTCGGCCAACTTCTGGAGCATGCACAGTCACAGGCAGCTCGATGAATATAGCTCATGAGTGTTGTGGAGATTATTTTCTTATGTTTTTGGTTGGATACCTCGATTTTGTTTTTTTTATTTAGAATTGCTTTCAAATTGAGGGGCTTTAGTACCTCGAGCATATGGCTTAGGGCATATATCCCATTGTCAAGAGCAGGAGTAAAAACTGTAGCAGACAATTCACTTTTGCTTTTACCTTTGCATTCACCTCTGTTCCAAGGAACCAAGTTCAGTTCATTTAGTATCAGTGACTTATTTTTACCTCCCTGACATGTGAATTTTTATCTTTTGCAACGATAATTTTTTTATGGCTCCAAATGAGATAATTACATGATTTTGAAAATTTTTATTGCTGGACAATCATGTGACTGTTATGGCCATAGAAAAAGGGAAATAAAAGAAAGAAAAGCGTATGGTTTGTCACAAATTTACTAACCGTTACAGAGTAGCGTCGACGCAAGTGCACAGGTCTCTTCACTTTGGAGGAGACATCGGCAATCGATCTCTCAGAGGAAGACGCAGGCGTCCACTGGTCATAAAAAGCAATTCTTACTAAACAATAGAAATATTAAGCTTTTTTTTGGTGCGCTGTAATTGATTTTGGTGAAAATGGAGATAGAAATGGAGAAAGAAATAAATATAGATATGAAAAAAAATGAGGGGTCAAAAAAATCGATTCCATAGAATTGAATATAATTTTATGGGTTACATCATGAAAATCATTTCTACCTATTTTGAATTCAATTTTCATTTCCAATTCCACCTTTCAATTTCATCATACTAAATATAGGAAATGAATTTTATTTCCAATTCCACCCTACCAAACATGCCCTTAAAGATTTGTTACAATACATAAAATTTCATCAACTTTGAGTCAACATGCGACATTATAAGCTTTAAATTAATTTTAAAACTCTTAATCTTTCATGTTTTGTCTGTTAATCTTTCTTTTTTTAACATTTTTTTTCATATTGTTTTGTTTATAATTTTTATTATACACGGTGTCATTTAAGAAAGTAATTGTGGACATTTTAACTATAAATTTAAGTGTATTATTCTTTTTATTTAAAAAATAAATGTTCAAATAAATATTTTCAATACTTTTTTCATTCACTAGAAATAAATAATTTAAACGCATTTTTGAGGATTTTGTATGAATTTTAAATATTTTAAGTATTAAAAAATAATTAAAATTATGTCTGGAATTTCTAGTGTTATTTTTTTAAATAACACGGTATATAATAAAAATTATAACATGATAAAACTATTAACTTTAACTGTGATTTTAATATTATCGGATAGACAAAATATGAAATATTAGAGTCTTTACTTTAGGCTCCGCTTGGATGAGATGAAAAGTTGGGAGGAAAGAAAATGGGAGGAGAGAAAATAGAGAGAAGAGAAAAGTGAGAGAAAATATTATCACCCATTCTGCTTAGATGGGTGAGAGAAAACAGAGAGGAAAGAAAATGGTCAAATGGTTGAATGACAAAATATCTTTAAATAAAAATATTTTAACAAATAGTAGTAAGTAAAGTATCCTTAAAATATATAAAGTATAATATCAAATTAAATATGATAATGAACAAATTATATTAACATTAATATCATTAAATAATTTAAAATCAAATTATTTATTAAAGATATGTTATTGTATTTCAAAACAAAATAACTTAGATAAGAATATATAATATTTTTTAAGGTTGTGAAGTTTTATTGAGCAATTAAAAAATAAATTAGATATTACTAGAATATATCTTAAATATATTCTTGTAAAAAAATAAAGTCATAGTGGGAATTTTTAAAAAATTATATGTTAAAATTATTTAGTTAAAATGAAAAAGGTAATAAAAGAGGATGTGGGTACATAAAAAAAAAGTTTTCTCTCCATTTTCTCTCTATGTGTGGAGAGAAAAGTTGGAAAGAAAATGTGGTGGAACCCACACCCCATTTTCTCTTCAACTTTTCCTTCCTCCCGCATTTTCTCTCTTATTTAAGTAGGGGAAAACTCACTTCTCTCCTCATTTTCTCTCCATCCAAGCATAGGGTTAAACTTTTAGATTTAAAATGTTAGAGCGTATCTTAGTCACCGCCTGAAAATGCACAGAGAGCTTAAGCTCTTGCTTAAAGCCGGTTTGGATCGACGAAAAATGACAGATGGAAAAGGAAAGTAGCTGATTTTCCACTGCTGAACATATTGGTTGATCATGAAAAATTACTGTTCATTCCTTCAGGATCCGATAAGGGGAAATGCAATCCTTCCAATAAGGTAAGCAGGAATGCAAGCTCTTCCACAAGAAAATCTTGTGAAACTACGGAATTACCCTAGATCCAAAAACATTATCAGTTCATTGACATCATCCATGGCTAAGCATGAGTTGGAATTAATTCTCACCAGAATCTAAAGCAGAAAAAAAAATCAAATAACTCTTTACAGATTATAGAAGTGTGAAGTCGTTTTATTGTCATTGCTTTTTCATCAACGCCATTTCCTTTTGGATTATCAGTTATCACCATTGCTGTTCTCTCATCAGAATCATCGTCCTGAGCAAAAATATGCAGCAAGAGGAAGAAGTGAAAGAGGAGAGGATGAGACAATTGAAGAAGGAAGTGAAATGAATGAGTGGTTGACGATGCATAAAGACAATGAAGAATAGTGACTATGGGTTGAAGCCGATGGGAGGGGGAAGAGAACGGTAACAAAGGTTTGAGGGTTGGTGACATTATTTTAACCAAATATTTATTATCAATTTATAATATTTATTAAAAACAACAACAATAATGACTATCGTAGCAACTAAAATTATTTCATATATTTTGTTAATAAGGGAAATATAGTCATTTTACATCATTTTCTTACTTACCTTATCACTATTTTCATCCAACCAAATATAAATTTTCTTATTAAATCATTTTTCATTCCAATGCATACCAAATATTTTGGGCCAAAAAGTTTTCCCTTATCTTCCTTTCCATTTTCGTCCAATCATTTTCATTCCTATCAATTCTTCAATCCAAATGGTGTGTTCCCACTGCCAAGAATGATGGAATTGCACATTAACAAGTTCACAACTAACGTGAGTTGTTGAATTTGAAGTAAGCCAGAGCAAAAAAAAAAAAAAACATTGGAAAATGCTGCTTATTTTGTGTTTAATTTAATCTAAAAGTGTTCATATACTATTGATAACTTTTCTGTTATAGTGTATTTATTATTCTGTTGAGTTGATTGACAACTTTTGAATGGTACTGACAACTCCGACAAAGGAAATGACAAATTTTTTATGTTTTCCACACCATCTCTTTTTTGTGCATATTTTGTTCCACTGGGTCCTGGGAAATCAAAATTCGTAACGTATTAGCAACTATTATAAATGGATTAACAAGTGTTCTTATGCTAATTATAACTTTTTTGCTGCGTTGCCTCTGTTGCTCCGTTGAGTTGTCGACAACTTTTCGTACGATACAACTTTGACAAATGTAATGATAACTTGTTGAGTTGTTGTGGTAGACATCAATATTGAAGTTGTTAATATATTTACAAATATTGTCATTTGCATTACAATAGTTGTTATTAAGTAAAACGTTATTTGTTTACATGTGTTATATATTTGCATGTAATATATTATTAGAGTGGTTTGATAGCTCGGTGGTCATGAAACTTTTGGGGAG
This sequence comes from Vachellia pachyceras, assembly GCA_025593235.1. NCBI lineage: Eukaryota > Viridiplantae > Streptophyta > Magnoliopsida > Fabales > Fabaceae > Vachellia > Vachellia pachyceras. Next base: position 4,466 of record JANTPZ010091998.1, read on the forward strand.
CCAAGGCGGGGATGGGGCTCCATTTATTTTTAAAAAAATCCTGCTAGAGCTCATATGGCTAGCAGTGATACTTCGACTAAGGTACCTCATTCCTTTTTTATATAAGAGGGGTATTTTTGTCTTTTCTCATGAATTCTCAAAATTCCATTTGTTGACAATTACCTATCGATCATATTTTATTTATGGCATCAAATAGGGTTTAGAAAATTCAAGGAGGATTTATTTATCATTTTCCCATAATTCATTATTATTCTTTCTGAATAATTCCTCTGCTCATTTTCTTTCCTTCTCAATTTGCTAGCTCCATGAAATAATTGAATCGTCCCAAAAAGAAGACGCAACAAGGGTGGTGGTGCTCAGAGTTACTGAAAGGCCAAAATGCATATAATTCATTTGTTGCCAATAATTCACAATCATATTCAAAAGGCGGTGGATATTGGCTTTTGAAAGATTCCATGACCGGGGCCAAGAAGTGCCAATGGGTCATACTCTGATTTTCTTCGTCGCATCACTTGCCATCTTGTCCCAAAGTGACCTTCCCATTCTTCTTCTGTCCTGTAATGTGCAAGATATTGCTTCGCTCCTAGCTCAAGTCGCTCGCACAGCTCTATGATTCTTTCGTTTTGGCTTTCAATGAATTCTAAGCTGTCTTTCCCTGTTGAAAGTGGTATGGCGGAAGAAAGAAATGCCACCAGGTAGAAAACATCTTCCTCTGGTGTAACCAAAGATGTTCTATTGTTCCACCTATTAACGAGGAAAAAAGACTAAGATCAATTATCATTTGCTGGCTTTAAAGTGGACCATGATTTGGTTCGATTAAGGGTGGACAAGTTATATAATAATACCGTGATTGATTGACGGGGTATATGAGTATGGGACCATTGCTTGTATCGCCGAGAATTTTCTCAAACACCTCATGCGCGAACTCATGAATTCGGCTTCTTGGGATCAGAAGATTGAGCCATGGATGGGGTATTTCCCACAAGCCCTTGGCTCTTAGCTTCATCTCAGAAACATGCAATCTATCCAGGAAATCCATGTAAGAAACTTCGGATAGGAATAATGTCGATGGAATACAGCTTAGTTCCGATAAAAGTCGGCCAACTTCCTGCATTCAAGAGGTATAAATGAGATCTAACTACTGAGTTCTCAGTGAAGACTCTTTCTGGTTACTAGCAATTTGCTATGTTAAAGATCTTGCTACAGAATTCCTAACCTGATTCATGGCTTCAGTTTCGTCTGGGTTGAAGTATTTTGCAACCTCAAGAGAGTAAAAGGTCCTCCCATCTGAATTGAATTGGCTGGCTTGAAGTGGGTCTTTGGGATCAAAGGATGACCTCCAGTTATTGAGAATGCCCGTTCTGTTTATGATTACGAACCCTTCAACATAATCAAATGTATTTTCAAGCGATATCAAGTACTCTTGATCCCTTGTAAATACTGAAAATTCCGAGTACAAAGCCCTAATCCATTTTACCTGGCAGAAGTCGAGGATTATGACATTATGTCACATGTAAGATATTTGTTAGGAGTGAGCTTGTATTAATATCTGGAAACATGAATATACAATCACCTTCATTGGCGCTGGTTCAAGAGAAATTCTAGCTCTGGTTATGATGCCAAATTGACCAAGCCCACCAAGAACACCATAAAAAAGGTCAGCATTCTGGTTCTCTGAGCAGGTAAGCACATCTCCTTTTCCTACAACAAATTTGTGAAACGTACCAGATGACTCCAAAGAGTTCAAAGTGATTATCACGTGAAAACGTTCACTCAGTATGTTGAACGAAGGTTCTCACTTCAAAGAGGATACTATTGTCATTAAGCTACTAAAAGAATATTCTCCTCATGTGAGTTTTGATATGGTCTTAAATTTGGCCAGAAACATAATATAATATTATAATATAATACCTGTGACTACTTCCAGCTCGAAGATGTTATCGATCTGGGGTCCATGCCTGAAGGCTTGTCCGCTTATTCCCGCATTTGATAGAGTTCCTCCAACAGTAAGATGAAGATAATCTGTCCAAGATTTAGGTGCCAACCCATGCTTAAAAGTCTCATGCAGAATGTTTATCCATAACTCACCGACCGAAACATCCACGTAGGGAAACTCCCCACCACTAACAGCCATTTCTGGTCCCTCCAGTGACTCCATGTTCAAAACTAGGCCTTGATATGCTTGTGCCTGACCTCGAAGAGAGTGACCGTGGCCTCTAGCTGCAATCTTTAGTTCTGAAGCAGAATCCGTTTCAAAAATATGCTTTATTGTGCGTGAAATATCAGAGACTGATTTTGGATGCAGAATTGCCAGAGGTGGACAATGGTATATGTTGCCAAAGTCTTTGGCTGCATGTCCATTGTCTTCCAAACTGAAGTAACCATCAAGAGCTAGTGTTTGCAATGATGAAAGAATATTATAGGCAGGAATTCTTGGGGTAGCAACAGAGTTATTGCTGCATAGGTTAGATTTAATCGGGAAACAGTTTAGGTTCACAACTATGAAGACTACGAAAAATAAGAACTTGCTATGTTCAATACAATCAGAAGGCAATGACCCCATATGTTCTATGAAGTTTGCTCAGTAGGGTAAGGGATAATGAGGGGATTGAATGCTGTATTTTGAAGGCGCAGGTAATAGAAGAATTTCAGAAGAGCGTGGCCAAACGAAAGAGGCTTTTTAGGGGAGGGCGGCTGTTGGAGTTGCACAATCACAGATCAAAGGGTGATTCCTTTTATAAAACTTTGTCACGGGTGTGACCTTTTTTCGCGGGGGAAGTAGGCGTGTTCAACATTTTTAGTGGATTTAAATGACACAAGTCTTTCTTTGGGACTAATGGTTCTCAGACGTGTGATTTGACTCAGGTCTTCCACTCAATTATATTGTCAATAATGTAGCGCGATTTACAAGAATCGGAATGAGTAGCTCAAATTAATTTCTATTGTTAGATGCTAAAGTTGGGAGGAGTTTTGATTTTTGACATAATATCCTAGAGAAACCGTTATTATTAGGTTCTAAAGATAGAGAATACAATATGAATTTAATAATTGATCTTACCTTAAAAGTTCAAAATATTAATTTGTAAATCATTGTTGATATGTTTATCTTGGATCTTATTCTTTTCAATATGGAACTATTTATTTAGACTTTTCATTCACAATATATTGTCACTGAGATATCTTCTCTAGAAGAAAATGTGTCGAAATAATAATATGTATATATAATATAATAGCAATAGTGTACCGAAAATGAACATAGAATGGCATTGGATTGGCTTATCAACGATGGGGACCATTTTGACTTACAAATAATTGGTTGCAGATGATGAGTTTGCATGAACCTGATTAATTAAACTCACTACTGTCTGGTTTTGTAACGCACTTCATTTTTCTCATGGAGAGTGATTGCCGGGTCGGCCAAGAAGGCCCCTACTATCTCAGCTGCATCCCCTGGCAAATTTGTGAGAACTGCATAAGATATTCCGGGTCCCGTTCTAGTATTCGCCTGGTATGTTTAAATGATATATTTCTTTTTTCTGTATTTATGCTCACTCTCTTCAAAAGCTACTCAATCACATAAATCATATACGGAACTTTTATCGAAATTTTTGATAAATAAATACTTCATATATACTTTTTAAGATACAGCACTAGTTATATATTGATGCATGAGAATACAAATAGTATGTTTTTTATCAGTTGTCAATGACTAATGAGCTACCTATATATGTTTGCTCGCTGTTGTCGCTAATCAATGCAAGAGCATATCCGACATCTTGAACATAGAGCTCTCTAAGGAATCCAAAGAATCTATATGCTATAATTTGTTACCTTATAATTTACAGTTTTGAAACTTGAAAACATGTACAGTCACACAGCTGCAGTATTGCCTCGGTATATTTTAGTTTCTAATGAGTTTATCAAGCTCTTTATATTCTGTAAAATGCATTAGAAAATGCGTGCCTTTGGTAAATATTCTCAAACTTTGTTCATTTAGATCCTCTATCAGAAAGCATATTCGTTTACATCAACTTCGTGTACTTAAGATCTGGCATCACATATCTCAGTAATTCTTTGTACTCTTCCAGTATATATGTTCAAAGGGTTATATATGACAGTCAATTAAATATAATTTTGACATTGTACAGTTCTCTTAACCATAACAACGTAGGACGATCGTAAATTAAAAAGCGCTCACTTTGGTGAATTGTGCTGAAAAATTAAGTGGGAGCATTCATTATTGAAAAAGATATATTTTTCTTCACCAAAAAAAAAAAAGATATATTTTTGTAGTCTTGGGACGATGTAGTGTTTCCATCTGGATGCCGAAGTTTGATGATTTGAGGAATGACTCAGGCAAGCATTGCATACTTTAAGTGGGATCATGTAGGGATCAGTCCACGTGATCTTCAACGTATAGATACACTCAGCACTACCGAAAGAGCTTATTTCATTAATTAAGCACTCCTTTGACATGACATGAGATGACAAGGATATATTTGACTTATTAGCAGAAGAATATATCTTCCCCGTGTAATGCGATCTATTGTGTGCTTATGCGTGTCTATAATCTTGCATAGATGGTAGAACCAAAGAGAAAGCAGCAGTACTACATTACTTGCTTGCCATGCGTATTCGTATATACTGCGATACACACACCAGTATATACATTTGCTCTTTCTTAAGTTGACTTTTACGCCTGGTCAGCCTTTCCTCCCTTCAAGTGTGAAAGCTTAGTAAGCTTGAAGTTATTGAATATTGAACCATCTCACTTCATGAGAATCATTGACGTACACTGATTCTGTTGGCAGGCTTACTAATCACTTAGGATATTCCTTGGACAAATACTAGAGAGAGAGAGAGAGCTGAATCACATACCTACTCTCTTCGTTTCAAAGATACGTCAGTTCTTGCCCAAGATTTTTATTTCATGGTTTCCATTTATATCTGCAGAGTAAAACAACTGCAAGAACCGAAATAAAATGAAAGAATTCACCATCATCATCGAACAAACACTATCATCATCATCAGCACAGTGTGCCCAGTGTGCCCAGTGTGTTGATATGTATACATTAAAGTTAATACTTGAGGTGCATCTATCTGTCCTTTTCCATTGAATAGATATGACTGCGATATTGTGTTAATTTAGCATCAAGGTACGAGTTTCTTAATTTACTCTTTTAACTGTTCCTTTTTCCTTCTTTGGATGAGCGATCGATTTAACAAAATGGAGAAAACGAACGCAGGTATGCTTTTTTCCTTCGTCAAGTTATTTATAGAACAATGATCTAAGAGACTAGGTTGCAGGATGCCATCCCTATTGGACCAGGATCATTTATAATGGAGGGGATGAGCTAACTGTATAAATTATACATTCATTTTATCTTCACCAAAGAATGCATAAAAACAATAAAATGAAAGATCGCACCGAAGTTTTCTGTCATATATACCATTTTTTTTGGCCAAATGTCATATATACTATATAGACCTTGCAAGCAAAGAAATCTGAACGTTACGTTTTTTCTATTAGCTAGGTTTGCATCACTTTAGAGACACATGCCTATAGTTATGTATTTTCACAGCACCTATCTAAGAGGCAATAAAGTAACTTACCGTTGTTCAAATGTCCACTATTCTGCTTTTTTTCATTTTGCGATTATTGATCCTATATAATACAGTAACAATTTGGAGTTAATTAAGAGTCTGATGATTCACATAATTATTATATGTTGGTAGATCCTTGTGCTTCGCAATCAATTCCCCACTTCTTTTTAGGGAAAAATCATTCATTTTTGTCGTCTTATATATGTATCAATCACTATTATCTTATACTGGTAGAATAATCTCATTATCATGTTAATTGATCGGGTCAGTCAAGTTCTGGGTTCTCCTTGTCATCCCTAAGCTGTAACCGAACATGATACCTATTCAAGTGTCGAATCGTAAAATAAGAACAACAGGGTGGGCCTGATTAGAAGGATATTGATAGCTAATTATGGAGGGCTATATGTATCATTCTAATTTATCATTTTCCTCTTGTGATTTTTCCCCACAGGCGTAGCTAGCGAAGTCCGCAGAGTCGCAATCATGGTGATGAGGAAGCAGTACACAGTTTTTTTCTGGCCAAATAAAGCTGAGTATCGTGGGCACTTCTACTACCTCATGCCAGACCGACAAATGATGTCATGACCAAGTACATTATGCTTTGTTAAGTAAAGTTGGGTAGAATAAGGTTACTTCTTTTTATGTTAAATGATTTGGTCTCAAAATTCCACCAGGAAAGTATAATAATGTAGTGTCCAATCCTTCAAGTTGATTCAATTGAGCGGTTTTTGTCTTCAAGTGCCCGATTGCTTCAGAGAATCATATAAAAGTAATGTGATTGAATGTAATGGTAAAACATGTAAAGTAATATTAATTTTGTTCTTAATATAAGAACTAGTTAAAGAGTTAGATTTAACCCTAAATATAATATCTTAGTTAACTTTGTCTCCCACATTTATAATTTTTCCCACAAAATTATTATTAATTGCACATATTAATGGATATCCATTTAAAAGATAGTCATGATAAAATATGTTATTTTATAAAAATTAATCCAAATTTTTTACACAATACTAATATAATTAAAATTATTTCATATATCTACTCAAATTACCCATATAAATCTTATATTAAAGATATAGTGTAATATTACATAACATTATTATATTATTTAGAATAGATGTAAAATATGAAGGATATAAATGTTCAAATGTTAATTTAATTATGAACATAGATTGATTTATATTCTTGTAATCAAACAACTAGTATTCTCCAAAAAAAAACTAACTTGAGAATTATCTCAAACCACGATAGGAAATACTGCATAAACTGAAAGAGAAGCTCGAATAATAGATTTTCAGATGCGGAGGCTCTCAAATAATCAATATCCTAATAAACCTTGTTAATTATGAGAAGACTAAGATTTAATCAGAAGGAATATAGTCCACAAAGAGTGTAGGTGGCTGTGAAGAATGAGAGCCAACGAAATGAGGACACGACATGAGACGATGATCAATTGGAAGGTGCCACGTGGAGAGGAGTAATAGTGAAGAGGATTCGGGGATGGGGTCCCCAACACTGACTAACCTAATCTTGTTTCCCATGTCTGTTAAATCATGTCTCTGTACATGTATTGTTTTCTCCCACTCACTCTCTCTCTCTATATATATATATATAAAGACATGCGTCAAATCTCTGCTGACATATTGCAAAACCCTACGAGAAAGCAACAACACAGTGAAACATTCAAAAACTACAGGAAAAAAAATGTCTTTTCCATTGCCTTCCCCAATACACCCAAAGTGCTTGTTTAGAAAATCCGTTGGAAGAACGATTAAAGATTCTAAGATAAATATGTGAAAAAAATTTTATGTCAATAAGTGTAGAAATAAATCAAAGATTCTAAGGTAAATATGTGAAAGAAATTTTATATCAGTAAGTATAAAAATGAATTTTAGAGAGGTAAACGGCCTCCCTAAATAAGTCTAAAGACTTTGAGACATGTCCTTTTTTTTTTTTGGCCCACTTGACGAGATATGTACTTACCTACCTATACACTGTCTTTGTATCTGCATCATTATATGTGCACACTATTTTTTTTTCGTTTTTACAGCAAACTAAACTTCATTGTGTGTGTATAAAGTAAAGCAGGTCCCAGTAAGGAAGGGATGGGTAGATACATTGTGTGGGTAGGCTACACGCATGCATGCATGCTGATGATTTGTCGAAGGCAAGCTAAAGCAAGCCTTGTTGGCAATGGCAGTTGTGTATACATGTGTATGTACATATATATATATACATACAGACGCACAGAGACACATGATGGAGATGAGGAATGAGGAGAATCATGAGCTGCTTTGTTGCAGCAATACCTGAAGCTACTTGTCTCTCATTGTCCACTTTCTTTTTTCTGAGTGCTCTGCTTCTTTTCATTTTTTGTGCGGCTCTCTAAGTAGAAGCACCCAAGTTACCCAACCTTCACTTAGTCTTAGTCACTTCCCACCCTTTTCTTTCCCAACGCATATATACATTAGCTCTAGCATTAATTTCTTCGCCTTCAACTCAATATGTTACTTGCCTTCTTCTCCGCTGATATTCATATTATATACTTCCTTGATTCCTTCAATCTTAAATATACACCCTCATTAATATATATCCCAATATATCTACTGTAAGGGAGAAAAAAAGTTTTATATGTATAGAGTTAATATGTAAATTTTTCCTAAAATTTTTTCGTCAAGAACAATTTTATTCTCAATATTTTTTTATAAGTAATGTTATTCTAAAAGTTTTAAAATGAGGGAACGTTGTCCCATTCAATTAGAAAACTAATTTTGACCATTAAAAAAATTTAATGGCAAGTGGTAACAGTAGATTACTCCATTTTAATACTTACGAGGTAACGTTACCTTTAAAAAAATTTTTGGATAACAATGCTTCTAAAAGAAAACTTTCAGACACAAATATACACATTAACCATATTAACCATGTACACACACAAGTGTATGTATATATGGTTTTTATTCCACAGGTATAAATCAACCCCCTCTCCCATAAGATCAATTCTGAAAGCAATCAGGATCCTACTGTATTAATATTGCATGGTCTGCTCCTAGTGAATATATATATTATGTATGTATGTATGTATGTATGTATGAATAATTTGCAATAATTGATGATGTGCGAAGGAGTGAACTGAACAATACTTAGTGGTGACACATGGGAGGTGGGGAAAATGGTGCATCAGAGGAAAGCT